>JAODUP010000789.1:60000-197116 GCA_025642065.1 Paralvinella palmiformis | reverse complement strand
CGTTTTCGCGATGTCTTTCCAATGGATACCAACTCAAACAGATATTTATGTCTGATACATTTATAAGATTTTAGGAAAATCTTAAAATGGTGTCTAACAGCCAGTCAATGTGGATTTGGAAGAATTCTTGCGATATGATTATATTTTTGAATATGTTTTACTGTGATAATTACGCCATTCTGAATTTGCTGAAGGCAGTTTATAATTTTATCAAATACTTTATTTAATAGGGCGTTTCAATAATCGGTGCGAAATGTAACAAAGATGCGGATCACATTATCAAGTGTTTAATGAGTCAACAATGCTTTAGACTGATAGTGTACTTGAAATAAAAGTAAATAGCTCGGTATACGGACGTCACATGTTTATGTATATTTAAACATTTGTGAAAAATAATCCATAATATTTTTACAGACCCACTGAAGCCAAAACAAGGTTCACCACGCAGTGGATATGATAATATTCAGTGAATTCACATAATGCTGTTAAGGGAAATATAAAATATTGGTGTTACCATCAAAAAAGCAATACCTTTGCTATGATTTTAGAAAGAAATATGTGAATTTGAATTAGATGTGCAATTGTTTAAGATATTACAGTACAAACTGGGACATTTTATTAATGCATTTACAATAGGAGCTCTTATGGTCTTGGAAACCAATATTATCTTAGTAAGGGAAATAACAGTGACATATGACTCCATATGTCAAACATGTGACGCAGGATTAATAACTGATGTGTTAAACTGATCTAGAATTATCATGATCAATATTGTGGGAAGCGCATGGCATGAAGCTGGTGCGATAAGAACTGAACTACGACCGGAGATGAGCAAAAGCTTGGATCCTACAGATACAAATGATCTAACATATCTGATGATACGAAGGTTAACTGCCTTAGGAAAGTATTGCACTTGGCATTTTGGCATACCCTGAAGGCTACTTTACAAATATTTGTCTTTGTATGCTATACATACAAACGCATAGACTTGAGGATGAATGTTTCCTGTACAAGTATTGGTACGATTCAACATATTAATCCTGATGAAAAGGCGAAAAAAATTCATTATTAGTCTTGTGGTTTTAATCTATGGTGACATTCTGTTTTATTGAAATACTAACATACCCAAATAACTATTTAAATGTAGTCTGTGTTGCTCTCGATTAAAATGACTATTTTATAATTAGTTACCTTTAAAACATATAATTTCAGTCTTTGTTCTCTACTAACATGACTAGAACATTCCGATAATTTTAACCTGTAGTCCCATGGATAAGAAATTCAATATATTTCTCTATTTATACTCTTGGAGATATTAATTGTAGGCTCAACATATACAGATAAGGAACATGATGAGTAATACAGATGAGTAATACTGATATTGTGAGTCTAGTAGTCATCCATCACAACCACAAAGCGTATTCCAAGAACTAGAATGACATCCACCGGTGTGATTCTACCTCTATCAGATGAGGTGGCATAATACATGTAACTAAGACCACTGACTGATAAAGTAAGATATTAATTATTCAGGTTGGCCAACTGACGAAGACTTTGGAGATGAACATTTGCAATCTTCTCTTACGATTAATATAATACTAGAAGTAGCCAATTGACACACGATAATTGTTTTAGCATTTATCATTCAGTTGTTCGAGCATAGTGTTGTCTTTGCTCAGTTGGACTTCTGGAGTGGAAATCGCAAACGATTTGTCAGGAAAGGTTTTCTTGGTGCCATAGCATAATGTGAGATGAGATTAACATTCGCTCATTTTAATTAATAGTGTTTAAATCAAGCATTTTGGATTACAGACTACCACTATGCAATAAATGCAATCAGAGAATCAATTCAATTATATATTTGTATATCTACTAATTGATCTATCTATCTATCTATCTATCTATCTATCTATCTATCTATCTAGCTATCTATCTATCTATCTATCTATCTATCTATCTATCTATCTATATATCTATCTATCTATCTATCGATTTTATATATAATATTATATATATATATATATATATATATATTCATTTAATTATGAATGTATTTAATTATATATTTAACTATAAAGTATTATCTATGTATTTAAATATAAATAATTATTATAATACATTTTATAATAGGAAACACCTATTTTTCCTGATAAGATAATGACTATTCTTAAAGACAAGGAAAGCAGGAAACTAACAACGGTTGGCAAAATAAGCTTTGTTTTAGTATTCATACTTGCTGGATAAGTGAAATATCTTTTAGCCTTTTTTAAATAACAGAATTAGCATATCTTTTTTGGGGACAAGGGTTAATTGTACATATACTTTTCAATTACCTACCTTGTTATGAAAGTTGGCACACCCTAAGTAACAAATACCAGTGAAGCAAACTTCCATTATAATTACCTTAATTTTCCTTACGCTACTGCAATTGGTGTTGTTTCCAAAACCGTTTTCTACTACCATATTAGCAAGTGTACATTTAGTAATATAATTAGATCTCCCACTTCCATTAATCGTATTACGAAATGACAGGAGATGTCCACAACTATCTAACTTAGGGAAATTAATACATGTATATATTTGATTAATCATTTGAGGCAATATTTTCTCTTAATGTAATATATTCCACTACTATAGGTCATTATGTCTAAATGCTTGGAAATTGGGTATAAATAAACACACACACACACACACACACAAAAACGAGCTGTGGTATCAAATGGTATGTTTTATCGTGCTTCCGCTTTTTGTACGTAGCCTGTTGTAGCCGCTTTCCTGTGGGCGTGACATATTTATCGCGTACGAAAAGCGAATTAGCTGGTTCCCACAGGCTAATGAGTAGACCAGACACATGCTTAGGTATACGCACACATTTATCAATATGTGGAGGTATGGAAGATTTTATTTTTAGATTAATGTATGTATAGTTGTATTTAGATTTATGGAGGTAGGTTTCGAAGGATGTTTAGATATGTTGATGCTCTGTGCCTGTTGCCTCTTACTATGTACCCTAAAACGCACATTGCCCGTGCCAGACATCTTATATATTTCCATCCAGATTCCTTATTACACCAATGTAAGAAAGTTATGTCGTTGTTGCAACATGTTTGAGTTTATTAGCTTTGTTATGTATAATGTAGAATCTATATTGTTGTCCTCTTATGTGGTCTGGCGAAACGACCTATTAATTCATACAATGCTGCTTGATGGATTTATACTCCTGGAGTTGTTTGTTACTCCGGCAGGCATCTCCATGGGTATTAAGCTGCGGACAGAGTTTTTTCCCATATTATGAGTAATTAGATTACACTGATATAGGAAATTTGTTAAATGTATAGCTATTATAATCCCGACGTGTCATTCGCAGTATCGGAGATCTGCCTGAAATCCGCTGTTCTCGACCATGGGTCAAATAGATCAAGTGAATAGGCGCTTTAATTTAGATCCCACCACATCTAACTGCATATACTTAGGGACGCTAAATTAAGCGTGAATGAACGTTCCATTTTAGGTTTAATCTTTCTTGGCCGTAGTGTTCGACACAAAGCCTGGTTTTGGTTTAATCATAGTTTCTTCTTTTTTATATTTAGTTTATCCTCTTTTGGATTATTTTAGAAATTTTCTTTTTTCTTTCAGTTTGGAGTTAATTATTGTTTGAATGAAAGTATAACACCTGTGCCAGCGCCTTAACTATCTTTATAAAACACACACACACACACACATACACACACATACACACACACATACATACACACATATATACATACATACATACATACATACATACATACATACATACATACATACATACATACATACATACATACATACATACATACATACATACATACATACACAAACACACATACATACATACACAAACACACATACATACATACACAAACACACATACATACACACACATACATACATACACAAACACATACATATACACATACTTACACACACACACACACACGCATGCATAAACACACACATGTATAAACACACAACGCACGTGCGCCTATACATACACAGACAGATACGCATAGCTAAGATATATAAAGGTATTCACATACATATTATATTCCATTTACAGCAGTGGTGCCAAAGCAATCGTTGTTAACGAGAAGATCATGGTAACGGAATGCATGTGTTTTTGTTGTTTCCTGATTTCATTTGTTCAATATATCTATGCGATACATGGTATATTAGGTTTGGCGCCGTACAGGAAAATATCACGTTGGAGTAAATAGGTATCACTAAAGAACAGATTTAACTTGTTAAATTATAAATGTGCGGCTGTCAGCGAAAATCTCTAAATCAACATGTTAAGTGGTCGAGATCAGACAGGTAGTAGGATTATATCAGGTAGACAGGTGTACCTACAGAAACCCAATTAGAAACTACGTGGGCACTTGAGTGAAATACATCCTTTTAAATGACACACTTACAAAGGTAAACTATTAATACTGGATGTATAGCAAAATTGGAAACATTATTGTGTATCGCTCGAGAGAGGAATCCGGTCATAAAGACTGACCGGATAAAAATCTGACTGACTGAATGGATAACTAACAGACAGACAGACGGACATATGGATGGGTGGATGGAATAACAAACTGATAAACAGACTAACGGATACACCAAAACATCACTTTATGTCCTCTCATACTGTTCCCTTACTAAATCTTGTTTTGTTAATTCTCGCAATAAACTTATTTTGATTACCACTTTCCCATAAAGGTGTATTAAAAGACACACACACACACACACGCGCACACATGTACACGCACACGCGCATACACACACGCACATATAAAGACAATAGCTCTTTCTCAACTAGTTGAGTAAAACTGTAAAGAAGGAAGCGATTAATCACTTTGAAATTCATAAAATACTTGTTTGCAAGAAATTGTAATAGAAATGTAGAGGAACGGTAGGTATTCAATATATTCTGGCGTCATCATTTATAAGATAGTTTCTGTACATTTCAGGCTATTAATAATGATCAGTGTAGCTTCATCTCAAACTGATGGAATAATGTTATTTAGGCAGATATATTTACAAACCTGTTCTTGGACGCACAATTTACCGTTATTTGAAATACACTAATATCGATTGATTGATTATTACAATAAGAGGATATTCTCGTTACTGTGCATTATTAAAAAAAGGTTTTCATTAATTATTCCTTTTGTGGCCCGGATTACGAAGAAATAGTATTTTATCTGTTTTTGTTGTATTAATGAAATGTACACTGTAACAAAATACGTAAAGTGATATTGTATGTAGACTTTAGTGTTGAAATAAAAGCAACATGTGATAGAACATTATGCTCAATATTTTAAGTAATGTGACTGAAAATCCACGGATCTTTGACAATAGATGGTCTGCATTGACATTAAGAATTCACCCTTTTATTCAATAATGTGCCCTTACTAGCATTAGCTAAAAGCATTGCACATTATTACCCCAATAGCATGTATGTATAAATTCAACGAGCAATTTCAACGATTTACATAATTTATCGGTGACCAGCTTTCAGAAATGGTTTGAATTGTTCATGTGAACACAGTGTTTTTCCTTTCACCGGCAACCTGCTTCATAACGTGGCAGATGTGAGATTAACGCACAATCTGTAAGTGATGTAATTTGAGAGATATGTACCTGTATTACTATCTGACAAGATGATTTTCGTTTTCGCGATGTCTTTCCAATGGATACCAACTCAAACAGATATTTATGTGTTATATGACTGATAAATTATAAGATTTTAGGAAAATCTTAAAATGGTGTCTAACAGCCAGTCAATGTGGATTTTGAAGAATTCTTGCGATATGATTATATTTTTGAATATGTTTTACTGTGATAATTACGCCATTCTGAATTTGCTGAAGGCAGTTTATAATTTTATCAAATACTTTATTTAATAGGGCGTTTCAATAATCGGTGCGAAATGTAACAAAGATGCGGATCACATTATCAAGTGTTTAATGAGTCAACAATGCTTTAGACTGATAGTGTACTTGAAATAAAAGTAAATAGCTCGGTATACGGACGTCACATGTTTATGTATATTAAAACATTTGTGAAAAATAATCCATAATATTTTTACAGACCCACTGAAGCCAAAAGAAGGTTCACCACGCAGTGGATATGATAATATTCAGTGAATTCACATAATGCTGTTAAGGGAAATATAAAATATTGGTGTTATCATCAAAAAAGCAATACCTTTGCTATGATTTTAGAAAGAAATATGTGAATTTGAATTATATGTGCAATTGTTTAAGATATTACAGTACAAACTGGGACATTTTATTAATACATTTACAATAGGAGCTCTTATGGTCTTGGAAAAGATATTAACTATCTCTTTCAATTAAATAATCAGAACAGACGGACATTTTTAACATAGGTCATGTAGACGTAGTAGCAACTATACAGAAAATGGATGATAATATATTTAGCAGCTGTTTGATAATAGTCCACACAAGAGGATAAAATATAGGATTTTAGAGGATATCCGTGATATATAATAAATATTTTTTCAGGGGAAAAAAGTTATTGAAACTCTGGGACATATCTTTTATGGGTTAATAATATTGGGGAGCACCGTAATATGTGAGTAATATTTTATTTACAAGACTGCATGTATTCATGTATTCATGTTACATGATTTGACCATAAAAAATACCTAAAAACTGATCTATTGACACTCAATGTGTCTTCTGTGCCTCTGTGCAATGAAAGGTATTATCAGTGTTTAAACATAGTGATGAATACTATTAACTGCTTCTAAAACCGCAAAAGAAACCTATAAATTATATAGAAAAATTGTTTTTTTGTCTAACCCTATTTCCTAAATGAAATACATCAAGCTGAATCAGATTTTTTCTGTAAACCTACATCCCATGCCATGTAGTCATAAGATAATGATCAGTCAAGACCTAGACATGTCTTTGTGCAAATTGTTATGTTCACGGCCAATGAGAAGATTTAATGATATGATCATGTTTATTTATTTATTATTGCCCATTTTCCGAGATTGGCTGATGTGAGAATCTGAACCAATTATGTTGTATGTACATCCCTATTACACAGCTGGCGTATAATGAAATTACTCAAATTCGACATATCTTAAAGAACATAGTTGAGGAAGATCTATCCCTTAAATACCAAAGTTCGCTGATTAAGTTTGAAGCATCTGGCCTGGAAGAGTACACTTATTTCAGCCTTAAAGGAATCTTGAAATATAATGCCGACTTCCTCACGTTTTATTTTTGTTCGATCTACCAGATTAAAGCCGTTTAAGACAGATTACAATACATTTCTTATTTGAAACATTACCAATAAGCTAAATAATATGATATTAAGATAGTATCCCTAAAGTGTCATACATGAAAACAAATGGGAAATAATAGGCACTATCTCTACATGCGATTAGGACTTAACCTATGCAAATAATAGGATTTGCCGGTGGCTGAGAATCTTTCATGATTGATGTAACAGCTAAATTACGTATGTAGTTGAAAGCTTTCTCTTGATTTGTTAATATTTCAACATTAACAGATTCGCCTTTTAATTATTAAGTAAGTTAAATAGCATGTCATTCAAATTCTTTAAAATAAAAGTTTCTGTTGAGATGGTTCTGATTATGTGTTAAACTTGAAAATATAACAATAATTAATATATAAAATGCCACGACACACGTTTAATTGATGCTCTTTAACATAATTCTGCTGTACTCATTCAATGTTATACATAAATGACACGTCATGATATCCGAACCTGTCGTAATCAATGCTTTACAAAGGCGTCCACTACACTTCATATTATACCTAGATCTAGTCCCGTAAAGAAATTAGTTTGTCTCATTTAGCCTTAGTGACGGTTATCTAGTAACTCGCCTACTCACAAAAAAGCTTACCACACTACTGGCTAATACATTCACCTCCCAACTCCACTCAATGGCTTAGCCATTTATAATTATTTGGCGCAGTAATTAACCCGCCCATGTACTCATGCGAACAGTGTATATTACCCAAACGCATTGAATGTGGTTCTAAATGATAATACAAGTGTGATGGCTCTTGTTAGCCTCACCAATGCACAACATGTTGACATATGTTATTATTGTCTCATCACTAATGCTATTACAACGGTACATCATTATAGGCAGCTATTTTCCACACAAAATCTACGTCAGCTAGACGTCATTTGATATCAGAAACATTTCCAGATAATGGTCTTATTGTGATCATAATTGTGGTATTATTTCTAGCTAAAAAGTAGAACTGCGTATGATGGATAGATTAATGTATTAACATATTAATACAAACTCAGCTATGGTGACGGATTGATAAATGACAAGTAGACACTAATATGGCTGCCTCTCTATGTCATTGTTTTATCAATTCTATTAATCATTTCTGGACAATAATTACCATAATAACACATAGAGCAAACACATGACAAATATCACAAAATTGATCCCAAAATATTGATAAATGTCCACTTATGTTCAATTGTCCTCAACATTGCATAAAGAATAGTCATTCCTGTGAACACATTTGATAAAGATAAAAGATTTGATTGACCTTTAGTCATTTGTGTTTGGTGTACATATTGCGGACGATATGTTTGTTTATAAGACGGTGGAATATGTAGGATTTATGTCTAAAATGAACTACTTCAATTATTTTTCAATATGCTGCCAAATCTGAAAGTTGTGAATAACATTTACGAAACGACCAGTCTAATATTATATTAGTCTAAAATGAATCGTGTGCGTGTGTGTGTGTGTGTCAGTATCAGTGTATGTGTGTGTGTGCGTGTGAGTTTGTGTGCGTGCGTGCGAGAGAGAGAGAGAAAAAATATAGATGGTATTGTGAAAGACTTTTGGCAAATGTGCAAGTTAAATTACCGTTCCTTCTACCAAATCAGTTTATTAAAAAAACAAATATAGCGTCAAAATGGTGGTGTTGTAAATAAAGTAGTACATATAAACCTAATAGACATGCACACATATACACACACGCATATATATATATATATATATATATATATATATATATATATATATATATATATATATCACATAATAGTGCGTAATCTCTTTAGAACATGGACACTATCAATTTCATTATTTACATGGGATAGTAAGAAATAGTATGACAAAGCTTCATAAAAGATGTTTAACAGCTTTTGCTTAATTAAGATTAGTAGGTATTATATGAGTACTGCTATTGTATCTATGAAAATTGGTTCATTTCTTGCCACTCATTGAGATGCTATTTGTGGTAATGCGTTGCCGCTCAAACGATTTCGATTTCGTACATTTTGAACCACTCAAAATACGGAGAAGGTTGTCAAAGGGCCCTAGAAGTTCGTGGTAATTTGAAAAGTTGAAATCTGACATAATTATGACCCGATTAGTAATTCGTTTGTTTAGACACGGGGTGGGTTTATTTAACTAGCCAGTCCTCTATCGATATAGAATACATAAATGGTCGCTGTATCTCCCTGATTAATCCAAACGAAATTGAAACTCATCATGACAAATGAGTTATGCATCAGCGATCTTCCGCATATCGTTGTTGTAGTTTAGAATAGTTTGTTTTGATACACTGTATAGCACAGATACTGTATAAACTGCTGAAAAAACATTCAAATAAGCTTTGACCTGGCTATAGATTGTTCGATAACTAGTTGACGTTTGTCCTTAACTCAGATTTAGGACAAAACCTTTTCGGGAGAAATTGACATGTAACTATGATATGTGTCTTCTGTGATAATTATGTTGAGTTATGCAGAATATTACCGTATTGTTTAATGTTGATAAATATCAATAAGCGTAATAGCACACAAGACTACTGAAAGCCTTTTCATTTTTTTACACAGCTACGTAGGTCGAAATATGGCCAAAAATTGTTATATGCAATATATAATTAACCTATTTTTAGTAATGATAACAATTCCTGTATACCAAATTTAACTGGTGGTTTTAAGGTAATACATGTTTGGAAAGTCGATAAATACGAATTTTATACATAAATCGAAGAATAAGCGTCCATATCATGAAAATATCATACAAGGTAAGAAAGAGATTGATGAAACCAAACACACACTCTGATTTAGACAAAATCGTAACTAATAACAAAAATATAGAAAGAAAATGTGCTAAATAGACAACAAACATCATAGAACCATTTGCTTAACAGGAAACGGCATGTTGGAGGATGTTCGCTTTTGTTCAGGTATCAGCCGCGCTAGATAAAAGGGCTGTATTTTTTATTTGGCCTACCTGATAAAGGGCAAAGCATTACCGAGTTTGTTATTTTTACTGCGGAGTAACTACTGGAGACAATAGGTATGTGTGACTATGACATTAATACGCTTAAAGTGCAATAAGCAAAGGTTGGCTCTGTGCATGTTACCATGGCTGATAGTTTTGTTTGGCTGGGAAAGACAAATACACTTAAAATGGTATTTGTCAATAACAGATGAAAGATGTGTTGTTGATATATATATATATATATATATATATATATATATATATATATATATATATATCATGCATATACAGTTGAAAGTAATAGGCGTGTTAACACATCAAAACAAGAAAAAAATACCTATATGTGTTATTTAAAGCAATACTTTAGTCACGTAATAACTACCCCATCTATCAACTAAAATTATAAAGAAAGAACTTGATTAACTAACAACGCGAAGCATAACCCTATAACTATTTAGATTCGCATTTTTTTGGTGTTCTTGCTAAATGTACATGCGAACGAATTATTCTGATGTGGAAGAATTTCACCAAGCTACGACAGTACTGCATATACTGGATTAAGTGTTATTAGCAATGAAAAATGAGTTCATGCACGGGGGAATTAAACATTGCTGACTAGCTCTGATACGGTTATCCAAATGTTGGATTGTCGGTAGAAACATCTAAGCGGCATTCCTTCAAAGGCTCAAATAGTGTACGGGAATATACAACACTAGATCACCGCTTTTCCGTAAAGGTTCGGACATGGAAACGTAGAGACTAGACGTACAGAAAGGATAAGGTCTGAACAGCAGAGTAATATGCTTTGTAATATTTACTGGAGCGTCAACTATTTTGTTTTATTTTAGTCTGATTATTAGTTGACAAATAGTATGTGTTGCAGCTTGATGAATCCATTACCAAAAGAGTGTGTCAGTTTTCTCACTGGTATATGCATTTACAGTCTGTCTATGTGTCTGTATATTACTTAATCTCTCCGTTTATATATATATGTCAGTCTGTCTGTGTGTTTTAATTTGTTTTTGTTGTTGTTGTAAATTTCTTTTGTTCTTTTGTTTCTCACTTCCATTTGTTTAATTTTGTAAGTGTGTCTGTTGTGTAACCTTTTCCTCGCCTGTTCATTTATGTTTCATTATGTTCAATTCATCTTTTTAAATTACAAGCCAAACATGCTAATGTGCAATATAGAAGTTTCACCTTTTGACTACCTATATATATTTGACTTTCATTTTCTATCGTCAATATCAGGACCGTCCTTCAGAGTACAAAGTTTCCGCCCTGAAGTCATTTGTACCTTTCTTTGGCCAGGATGTATCACATAATATAGAAACTCATTGAACGTTCAGTTCCCTCATAAAACAGACAACATATTTAAGATCAATCGTAAGTGGTCGGCAATGTCCATTCGGTAAAAAAATTATTATATCTAATAGCATATACACAGTGTGAAAAGGTGAGAATCCCTATTTTTCTTATAATACGCTCACTTACATATTCCATGTTAAATTGGTCCAACAGTAATGTGTGAGACGAATGCAAGATGTAATTGGTTGGGATCATGTTTCTCATTCTTCGACTGAGTCATTTATGTGTCGAATTAAGAAGTTATACATTTTTTGTAGGTATAATATGTATGGATGTATGTGTCTTAGTGCTCTGGCAAAGTGTCACTATAATGATATATCCTAAAAGATACCTCGTACGTGCCAGATGTTTAGCCCATTTAGATATACATTCTTTATTTTACCAATGAAATGAAGTTATGTCGTTGCTATAACAACACCCCATTAGCTTATACAGTATTATTTCCTTATGAAACACCTATTGCCGTTTGTCACACCGCGTGTCTTTGTCACATTTAGGGTGATTCAGACTCAGCTATCAGATTTTACAGCATCACATTGAGATATATTATTCAAGTAGGACGTGATCCTTTAGAGGGCTCCACCTGTCATCCAACGGAGTAATGAATACGGATTAGAAAGATTGTATGAACAATAACGTAAAACAGCAGACAAATCAGGCAATTCTACTGCTGCCAAACACGTATTATCAAATGGTTAAGCAATGTCAGGTTTTACCTCCGGGGTGGACTGAAGATTATCATGCAATCTAAGTGTGTAATCAAGTCCGTTTCTAAATGCTTAGCAATCACTTTTTTTCAGTGATCTTACACCAAAAAAGGCACTTTCGAGATTGGTCAGTAGTTTTCCAACGCCTTATTATCTAGTTTTGGTTTCTTTAGTAGTGGTCTAATATCGATCTTTATGAAATGACCTTGAACATTGGATTCTACCAATGATTTGTTTATGATTATGGTAATCAAGAGAAATATGTATTCCAGCACTTGGATTAACAGTGTTTTGCACCGTCGATAAAGTTCACAAGACTTTGACGGATACTTCAGGATTATAGCAGGTACCCTTTCCTTTATAGCAAGTTTAAATTGCTTTAGAGACTGACCTTCAAATTGGACAACAACAATCATCACTAAAGTGTCATTCCTGTGAATATTTGTGAATATCAATGGTGTCCCTAGTTGTTGCTATCTTCTTATTACCACATTTGTTGGCCTGGCTCTCACCGGGTGAGCAACTTACTTGACAGAATGATTTCTCTATATTTCTTATCTATATTTCTAACTACTTCCATATTATGTTATTTTGTGTGCAAAATATGGCTTCTTTTACTTAGCAACTGTCCAATCTTACAATATCTTTCCTTGTATAGCTGCTAATGGATAGGCGCTTGGGTCGTCGACACGGTGTGTTTAGCTTTCCGATGCCTTCGCTTTGTTTTTCTGTATGCCAGGGGAGCAATTAGCGTAAAGGTTGTCATTTTCTGTACAGTGGTGCATGTTTTTCAATCAAAACCTTGATACCAGGATGATACTCGGCAAGGCCATCTATTGCCTTGCTCGTATTCATGAAAGTGGTAGATGACTGGATGTCCGTGATTAAATCTGGTAGAGATATAACATAGTGCCGACCGAAAGTGATCTATTTTGGTTTGTTGTTGGTTAGTAAATGCCAATCTGACATGAATGGCAAGATGATCACCTCGGTGATTAGTTTTGGTATCTAACACATACGGATATATCTACAATTAAAGAAGTCGCATGATTAAGCTATATATATATATATATATATATATATATATATATATATATATATATATATATATATATATATATATATATATATAATATGTTTGGGTGTGTATGTGTCGGGATTTCTAGAATTTCATTTTCAATTTTACCGGACATTCAACTTTCAATATTTTTTATGCCGGAAACGGACAAATCGATATTTTGCAATTTTGGTGACATTTCGTTATTGGTATTGATTGTGTACACCTTTCTGTGTGATTTAATCTTGCCAGCTGTCTCATCTCGGCCAATTATGGTGTTGATTTATTGGTACTTTAAGTTATCTATATATATATATATATATATATATATATACTACATAATATATATATATATATATATATATATATATATATATATATATATATATATATATATATATATATATATATATATATATATATATATATATATCTGTCTATATATATATATATCTCTCTCTATATATATATATACATATATATATATATATATTATCTATTTATATATATATATATATATATATATATATATATATATATATATATATATATATATATATATATATATATATATCATAAGCACATAAAACATTAAGTCATATGAAGAGGACAGTGGTGATTCATTGTCGGGATCCAGTGTTTTATAATGGTATATGACATTGGCATACAGATAATAGTTCCACAGTATCGCTGAAGTGGGCCAATACACAATTTGAAAACCAAAGAAACAACCATTGTGATATATTTGATAAGAAAATTATGATAAATACATTTAATAAATACGTAAGAGAGACTGCAGGAAGATATATTTCTAACTTCTCTAACCAGGATGAACTATTTATTCTTAAATGTAAGGTCGATCTTGTCTTTTCTTCAGAATAGTAGAAGATGCGATATATCAAATTTATTTTATTTCCAAATAGATTGAAAGAGCTTAAAACACCTTCTGAATTAGTAGCAGTTTGTAAATAGTATATGTCGATAACAATATGCTAGAAAATTACAAAAAATAATAAATTTATTCTGCCGTATCAGCAAAACCTTCTGTAACCGAAAAACAGTCATGACAAAAATAAGTGAATACTAATGTTTGCTGGGGCTATTTTAAGCACACAAATAACAACGAATTCCAGATCCGTTACAATTATCAATTAAGAAAAGAATTATGATAATTGCTGATTAAGGCAATGTTGAGAAATTAATAAATAAAGGAGCGACATGCTTATTTATATCGCATTTATCAAACGTTTCTGTAATAAATCATAAGTAATTGCCAATTACGAATTCAGATTAGTCATCTTAGAACAGCAGAAATCGTACTTAAATAGACCTATTTGAGGAATATTTTCTGTAGCTGCTGAAAAGAATATTTATACTTCTTAAATATGAATAAGATCAGAGATTATAGAACAACTTATATAATAAAATTAAATATCGAAACATTGCAATTGGTTGCTAATTTGTATTAAGTTATGAAGGAATTTAGAGAAAGTTTCTAACCTTGAGATAAACAAAACATTCATCTCTATTTGAACGATTTTTTCATTTACGTTACCAATTGGGATAATTGTATTATATCTTATTTTCTCTATAATTTATGTAATAATTGCATTTGTTGCTCGACAAGCTCGACTAAATACTTAATAGCTGACACTTCTATAATACGGCCACTTGTGTATTCCGATTTGAGACATTTATCAGCGAAGTTAAGATGCTAGTAAGCTAATTACCTTGAGGTATTATGCGAACTCTATAAGAAATGTGGCAATAGAGATATCCCCCGGTTTGCTCTACCCTAACATTGCTAATTGATGTATGTTAATTAACTACAAACCTTTATTAATAATAATAATATACGAAATTTATATACCGCCCTATATAACCTGTAAGAAGGTTACTCTGAGTCTAATCCTTTATGCAGATTTTTAATATATTGCTTTCAAGATGGTCTCGGTACTTTATTATTATTTTCTGTAAATGTATGCCTATCCATTGAAGAAGCAGGCATTACGCTTGTCTAGACTCCATAATTTCCAGATCATTTCAGTAAAGAGGTCACCCAGTGTACGGTAAAGGATTTAATTAACTCTTCGTCACCTGTGACATATGTTTTACCTTCAACAATTAGTTTAGCATTAATGATGTTAGTTAACATGTTCTAAACGTATTCAGGCCATGATATAGGTATTCTATTTCGAATTTGTATTATAAGGCAAACACCTTACGCTAATCAATATTGAGAAACATGTTCCGCGTGTTATTGTTTCAGTAATCAATAATCTCTTTAATCAGGTCACTGTTTAATAAGGTCCCAACAATGCCAATCATATGTCTGGCTAGATTAGTAAAGAAGATATCACTGAAAGTCAATTTACATTTGTGTTATTAAATATTAAATTTTGTCTTCATAATTTAATATTGTGTTCAGTGAGTAACTGACTTTATGGTTCCAACTGACATCTTGAAGTAGGTGTGGCCTAAAATCTAGACATATCTGGAGGTAGAAGTATAAACTAACTTATCGCTGACTGAAATACATAAGCGGTATTGCCAATACATAGAGCCTATAACCTCGATTACTATAAGAATAGAAATAGCGGTTGCATTACATTCCATATGTGAACACCTGCGACGTTGAATGAATAATAATAATAATAATTTGTGTGATAACCTGATTTGGGGTTATCAAGATAAATATTACAAAAGTGTTAGCAAAGGAGTTGGAAAAGCAATAATTGGCCAGAGATATACAATGGTTTGCATTATACAGTTGTAAGTGTCATAATGGATTTGATAATAGTAAGGTTTGCTACTGTAGCCCATTATAACACTTGGATTGTTGATATGCCATTAATACGAACCTACACAGATTCCCATATGTAAACAATCTGTATCTGAAGGCGATAATTATGAAAATTGTCTTTAAAAAGATAGGTGTGATTTCATATATTAGATTGTAAATAGGCCTTTGCCAGTCACACACAGAAACACACGCACGCACACACATACACACACATACACACACACACACACGCACACACATACACACACACGCACACATCACACACACACACTCTCTCACACACACACACACACACACACACATATATATATATATATATATATATATATATATATACGAGTTATTTACATGTTAGATTTAAGACACACTTTTCGAAATAGATGCAAGTTAAAGCACATACAATGTAATATGCCTTAAGCCTAAATGATTGATTTTAATTATAATTGCATTTAATTCAGCTCGTAGGTTGGGCAGAGCTTTATTTATAAATTAAAATGTAAAACAGTCTGCGAAATTATGTTCAATAATTCGTAGTTTAATTAATGAATCGTGTAAAGTATTAGAAACCATTTCTGATGTACAGTTAGCGTGCTCATAAATTGCTATTATATAAAAATACTTATCATAGAGATGAGCTCGTTTGATTAATTTATGTTAATTTATGCATTTCAGCGCTGTCGTTATAACAAGATCGGATACTTATTGATTTCCAACGCTTGCATTATGCGTTTAAATCATTTTACTTCTGTGTAAGGCTTCATCGATTTTCGTTCAATTTATTGGAGTGTTATTGCACAAACACTGGCCAACCTTCTCAAAGTTGGCCATCTTGTCAATGTCTTTCTGTTATTATATTTTGCAGTCTGTTAAATAATAATATTGTAGAGATGAGTTGTTCTTCCACCAACTGACCCTCCCCCCACCCCCCGATTGATAGATACCTTTATATAATGAGTAATCATAATGATCCCGGGTTGAACAAATGACGATTCGGGGACATTTCTATGTCTAGTGTGAACTGCACAGCAATATTACTCAGAGTAATCACTGCCTTGGTTAAAGCTGGTAACACAGTGGTGCATAACAACCGTTCTCGTTCAAATTTCTATAATACAACATTACCAAGTCAGTGCAGGAATTAATCTAGGGATTGAAGCCATCCGAGGCAGAGGTGAAAGAACAAATATCGAAAGACATCTAGAATACAGTACATTAGGTGGCCTTTTACCGAAAGATCATTTAACCATTCGAAATATCGTTGCTAAGATATAGAGCAATGGCTAATTATGCTTACGACTCATGCAAGAGAGCCCAGCTGAAGACGTCTACCGTTCTTAATAGCAACTTTCCATATATAACGTTAAAACCTTAACTATGAGTCATTAGACATGGACTACGGGTGGTCATCAGTACGAAAATGGTCGCTTTCCTGCTGTTCTTTTATGCCTTCATCAGTTGAAAGAGTAATAAACTAAATGGTAGCAATGGAGTGAGTGGGTGGGTGAGTGAGTGGAGTGAGTGAGTGAGTGAGTGAGTGAGTGAGTGAGTGGTGAGTGAGTGAGTGAGTGAGTGAGTGAGTGAGTGAGTGAGTGAGTGAGTGAGTGAGTGAGTGAGTGAGTGAGTGAGTGAGTGAGTGGTGAGTGGATGAGTGAACGTTTGTTTATACAGGATGTTGTAATGATGTGGAGAGTATATATCTGGTTAGTGATTGAAGGTAGTGAGTGAGTGAGTGAGTGAGTGAGTGAGTGAGTGAGTGAGTGAGTGAGTGAGTGAGTGAGTGAGTGAGTGAGTGAGTGAGTGAGTGAGTGAGTGTGCAGTGGATGAGTGAACCGTTTGTTTATACAGGATGTTGATCCCATCACTGATGTCTGGCCGAAGAACGATCCCATAAATTAATATCTAACAAAAATGGCTAACTCAGTGATTCGAACGCTGATCCAAACAGTGCGGTGCAGTTTTCTTACCACGGTGCTGTTAAATTGCTCTAGACATAACATATGGACAATTTTAGATAACGAACATAATCATGATCGTTAGAAATCATCATATTAATGGACAGCGATGACATATTTACAACTACACAAAATGACATCCATTATTCGCCTTTTGATGCCATCTAGATAGATAGATAGATAGATAGATAGATAGATAGATAGATAGATAGATAGATAGATATAGATAGATAGATAATTTCAGTATATTGCCTGCTGACATTGAAGTGATTTCAGAAACCTACGTTTTAACTATAGTGGTATCTGAAAAATAAAGTCGAAAGACCATATTCATGAAATAGGTATTTTCAGATTAATAGTAGTCATTATTATTACTAGTAAACAATTGGTTAATTGAGCATCTTGTGATGGTTTCTTCTTTGTTATATGACTATGGCTATAACGCCTAGAATCTATGTATAACAAATGTGTTCGAGCAGTGTACCAGCTAGGAATTTGTCAATGAATAGTAATTTTGATATCATATATTGTATAGTCTCTTTATCCGGTGATCATGGGTGAGCTCCATATATCGGTATGTTATCTAAATGTTCAATCCTTAAGGAATAAAACCATATATGTGGGTGTAGTAGAGATTTTAGTGTTTAATGAAACGCGACTTGATGATTTAATTTTCTATGTGAATAATAAGACTGATATTGAAGTCCGTACTTTTTAACTTTATAGGATTCCCATAGATTTACACAGTATGTCAATGGTGCAACTCACAAATCAGGTTCCTCTCTATATTTGATGACATCTAGAGACGCAAGGGCCAGCATAGTATGAGGTAATTCCGTATTTAACCCTTGTCCGAGTAGCAGCTAATGCAATAAGGTAGGAATTAATATTTAAGAATCTATGGAGGATTTACAGTTTCTGAATTACTGCAATCTGCTGATCAGCTGGTAAAAGTATATAACAAAGCTGTCCTAAGTATTATTAAACACCATGCTCCCTCTTGTTCGAACATAGAAATTTATTTGAGACCGGAAACTTCTTGATATTGTATTAAATTTGCCTAGAGGATTCGTAGGCAAGCACCTAGAACCTGGCATTGACCTATATTAAAGTTATGTTATAAATTATTATTTGAGGAGAAGGCGTGTTTCTATTCCACAAGGAGGAATTTGGAAAAGATGAAAAGAAACTCTTCAAATGAACAAGGACTGTAATGGAATGTAATTAGTACACGAGTAAAAACAATAATCATCAAGATTAAGATTATTTCCGATTCACCAAATAATACTTCAAACAATATCATGGGTGCAGATATTATACATAACAAGAAAATATTCGAAATGTTGCGAAGAGCTTTTGCCATTCAGGTCAAGAATATATTCACCAAGTATCTAAATAAATCGTCCGACTCCGCTGTTTGATTGACTTTAAAGAAATGTGCGGATCAACTTCTGCCACCGATAACAGCCATTATAAATAGGTAAATGAGTCAGTGATGCTATTGCGTATAAAACATACTCATCTGGATTGGATAAGGATGATATGAATAATTATCGTCTTATATTTAACCTTCGTTTCATCTACAGAGACTGCTTTGTTGAAAGTGCACAGTGACATTACTGAGGCTTCTTTTGAAAGATCCATCACTGCTTTACATCTGTACGATTTATCTTCAGCCTTTAATATAACCGATCATCCGATGCTACTGAAGCCTATTTAATTTATCTTTGGCGTCAAAGAAAATGAAGACCTTAACCTACGTTAAGTGGTTCTTCACTGACAGTACTGAGTGTGTTTAAGTCGCCGATAAAAGATCACTAGATATACGTTTTAAGACGAAAGAAATGCTATATCCGTACGAATCCAGTTGGTGAATTATTAAACGGCATAACATTAAATAGCATAACATTAAATAGCATTATTATACCGATGATATTCCGGTATTGATGACCTAAGATCACGTGTTAAATGGGATAAGATTTAATTCTCAAATGATTGAAGCTTGTACTATATAGAAGTACTTTGATGACCAGCACCATGATCCAATTGAAACAGGATAAGACCATATTCAATACATGCATTATTCTAGGTCTGTGAGAAGTTTGGGGGTTTTATTAAATAGTACTCAACGAATGGAGATACAGGTGTTTGCTATGCATAAGTCCTCTTTTATCAAATAAGAAACATGGACCTTATTCAGAAGTATGTCAATGATGATGTATGCACGATTTTGTTCCCAGCCTTTACAGCTTCTCGACTGGACTATGGTAATTCATATATAATATCTATCTTTCTCTTCTGCAAGGAATGAAGACGTCTATTAATAAGAATTCATAAAAGGGAACATTAGACACTAGTTTGTTTCCTTTATGTTTCAGATTACTATACAAGATATTGTTTCAGAAATTAAAATCATTACGTGGAACGCCGCTGCTGTATCTAAGCAATCTATCCAATAATATATACCAAAGGGACATCTGCGATCTAAGACATATCTACGCAGCAATACACGGAAATACGTCTTTATGAGTTTAGCTCTCAGTCTTTTAAATACATTTCCAGTCCTATTAAACTTGCTGCACGTAAAGAACAATTCTCATAGAAGTTGCAGAATTATACCAGTAGCAGCAGCAGCAGTTGTAGTATTAGTGGTGGCAATAATAATAGCTGTACAAATAAATACAACTGAGTGTTTCGTTCTTGTTATGTCAATAATGAAAGTAGCACTTGGTATAAGTTGAACTATTGCAATAGTAGTAGCTAAAGTATAAGAATGGCATTAGTGACAAAGTAATATCAGCATCAATAATCGTATTTGTAATAGAAATAGAACTAGTAATAATGTTGTTTATTTCTATGTCCATTAATAGCACAGTTTAAAGTCAGAAATCAATACTTATTTATACTTTCCGTCACACTTCAATATTCTAACAATAGACAATTTTTCCAGATTTCTAAAGAAAGTTAGAGACGACTCCTCGGCATATCAACCTAGAGACCAAAATCTTACTGTTAGTGGTCGGATGCAGAAAACGTTTAGTCGTGCAATTCAATGTTTTTGTTAGTGTGGCAATATTTCAGTTATTTGTGATATAATAGTATGTTGTTAGACTATGAACGATCATCTACAGGATTGTTTTAGATTCCTGTTAAAATCGACATGCTAGAAATACCTGGTTTTGATGATTATTCGGCCTTCTTTTTATTTTCTAACCTTCATCTATTAAGCAATATCAATAGTACTACAATACCTAATAAGGCTAATAGTGCTGCTCATTATGCTAATGGTGATGATGATGATGATGATGATGATGATGATGATGATGATGATTAAGATGACGCCATTGTTCTTGTTGTTGTGAATATTGTTGCTAAAATAGATATTACTAAAATATCTGCTGCAATATATGATAATGATGATGGTGAAGAAGGTAATTCATGACATTATTATTATTATTATTATTATTATTATTATTATTATTATTATTATTATTATTGGTTACAGCTAATACATATGGTGCTTTAGTTCTAGTTAGTGGAATTCAGGACAAAACAAAAGTCACACATGCCGCTTACATGCATCCATACACACATATACACATGCATGCACATACATATACATGCGTACATGCACACACATACATACAGACCTACATATATATACACAAGCACACACTCACAAACACACAAAGTGATACAATAACACATACATAAAACTGTTTATAATACACACTGTCACGTAAGCACGTATGCACAAGTTCGCTAGCTTCATCTATATAGCCTATTAAGCAGAACATCGTTACATCTTTACGTCAGACCCTTCATCACAAAGAAGAGACGACTCCTAAGTGATAAAATAGTGACAGGATGTTTGTTCATTATCGTCACCATCAGATCAATGAGGATCAGCTGTTCTGTAGAATCAAGATAACAGAATTCTATTCTTATCTGATAGACAAGATGGAAGGAGATGTCCTTCTGGTAATTAGCTAATGAGATTATGTACAACATCTGTGTCACCGTGCCTATTAAATGCACTGCATATATGTCAATGAACTCAGTGAACCCATTCGCATGCTTAAAGATGTTTGCCTTGCCATAACATGGCATTGGAATATCGTCTAGAAATGTCATTCATTTAGTGTACAGGGGAGAGATGTATGTTATTATTATTATTATATATTATTATTATTATTATTATTATTATTATTATTATTATTATTATTATTATTGGTAGTAGTAGTAGTAGTTGGTAGGTGATTGTTTAATGGACGTTTAGGGGCACTACGGCTCCGTGCAAGTTGAATCTCCTTTATTTCTTTTTATCTTCCCGCGACTTTAGATGACCTCGGACGTCTAATTAAATATCCTCATAACATTCGCCATCCTCTGTTACTCCTGATGAAATTCCATAGTTATTTATAGAGTACTACATATTGACCAATTTAAGATGTACGTTATTTTGATGTTTTCGGTTAGAAGAACAATTTAATTTTTTATTTATTTAAACAAATGTATGTAACTTAGCGAAGAAATATGAAAATGGCTGATTGAGGTGTTTGTGGGTGAGTGCTTGTGTGAGTCAGTGGTTGAGTGGTTGAGTGGTTGAGTGGTTGAGTGGTTGAGTGAGTGAGTGAGTGAGTTGAGTGAGTGGTGAGTGGTTGAGTGAGTGAGTGAGTGAGTGAGTGAGTGAGTGAGTGAGTGAGTGAGTGAGTGAGTGAGTGAGTGAGTGAGTGAGTGAGTGAGTGAGTGAGTGAGTGAGTGAGGGAGTGAGTGAGTGAGTGAGTGAGTGAGTGAGTGAGTGAGTGAGTGAGTGAGTGGTGAGTGGTGAGTGAGTGGGAGTGAGTGGTGAGTGAGTGAGGATGAGAGAGAGTGAGTGAGTGAGGAGGAGTGAGTGAGTGAGTGAGTGAGTGAGTGAGTGAGTGAGTGAGTGAGTGAGTGAGTGAGTGAGTGAGTGAGTGAGTGAGTGAGTGAGTGAGTGAGTGAGTGAGTGAGTGAGTGAGTGAGTGAGTGAGTGAGTGAGTGAGTGAGTGAGTGAGTGAGTGAGTGAGTGAGTGAGTGAGTGAGTGAGGAGGAGTGAGTGAGGAGGAGTGAGGAGTGAGTGAGTGAGTGAGTGAGTGAGTGAGTGAGTGAGGGGAGTGAGGAGTGAGTGAGTGAGGAGTGAGTGAGTGAGGAGTGAGTGAGTGAGTAGAGTTTAAAGGGGAGAAAAGGGGGGGATATGGGGGATAGGATTGATATTTGAGGGGGTGGGGGGGGAAATTATAAAAGGGGGATTTATTGAATAAAAAGAGGAGTGAGTGAGGAGGAGGAGTGGGGAGTGAGGAGGAGGAGTGGGAGGAGGGGGAAGGAGGAGGAGGAGGGGAGGAGTGAGTGAGTGAGGGGGAGTGAGGGGAGGAGGAGGAGGAGGAGTGAGTGAGTGAGGAGTGAGGAGGGGTGATGAGTGAGTGAGTGAGTGAGGAGTGAGGAGTGAGTGAGTGAGTGAGTAGGGGAGTGAGGAGGGAGGGGGAGGAGGAGGAGGAGGAGTAGTGGGGGTGAGTGAGTGAGTGAGTGAGTGAGTGAGTGAGTGAGTGAGTGAGTGAGTGAGTGAGTGAGTGAGTGAGTGAGTGAGTGAGTGAGTGAGTGAGTGAGTGAGTGAGTGAGTGAGTGAGTGAGTGAGTGAAAATATTAATTATTATTATAATTATTAAAAATTTATTATTATAGTATCGTTATTATTGCTATTGTCATAAATAAAATAGCTATCACTTTTGTATCTTTGAACTAATGCAGTGTGTAAATGTTGTAGCAGGCCAACTGGTTGAAGGTAAAAAGAACGGAGAATCTTCTGTCTATGGATATCCTCGTATTGGATAGGAATCCTTGTTCCATGATAAAGACAAATAGTCCTACAATATGTCACTGGCTTCCGCGAAGATGCAAAACTCTACAGGTTTTAAAGTCATTGATAACAATTCAGTTTCCGTACATTATTTCTTTGGAACCTCGGATTACCAATATGATGAATGTGAAGTAATAATGAAAACTATTGCTATATTATGCATTTTTCTATTTAGGAAGTGATTTGTGAAGCAGCGGTTATTTTATTCAGTATTTGTTAATATGTTGATACTTATTGCAATTGGTTAATGAATTAAATTAAATGGATTAAAACTCAGCATCTTGTCCCTCCAATGTTGGTATACTATTTCCTCAGCCCTATCTTTACAAAGTAATAACGACCATGTCAGAAGTAGGATATGTTTTGGGCGCCTTATACCTGAGCATATTCGTAGCGCAAACAATCAAAAGCTCACTTACTCAGTCATTTATTAAAATAAATAATGTGACCTACATTTTGAGAAGATTAAAAACCCAGATAAAGGTTATTAGCACACCATTCGTCATCCGGATATGACATAGTCATGAGACACTCGTAACTTCGATCAAATGTTTCAGATCACCGAGATATATGTTCACGGCTCACTATGTCTTTTTCATGATACAGTCTGGATTCTGGGATCACAGCAATGGCGTTCTCTGGTGAAGTGTGGCTGTCCCTACCCAATATTGTTGTCATATATCCAGTGCAATAAATATATCGTAACATGTTAGGGACCTCATCCATAGAACTCTTCTAGTAGCAGAAACGTGATACCTTTTAATATTTAACCTTAGAGTGATAAATGGTTATATTTTTCTGGATAGACACATTATGTTTGATGAGTATTTAGTTGATGTCAGTGGTGGTATTGTTGCCGTTCTTTCTGTTGCAGCACAGCCACCGGTAACGGAGATAGCAACTTCAGCAGTGAATATAATAGCAACTGTCGTAGCAACCATAGATGTAATAATGGCGTTAAGAGTAGAATAACAAAGTAGTGTAGAATAAATAATAATAGCAGCAATAATGTTATTAAGAACTGCAGCAGTAATAAGAGTAATTGCAGTAATAAAACATAGAATCTAAAGTTGTTGAAATAGTAGTTTAGTTAGTAATAGCAACAGCGACAGTTGGTGAACAATGAACCATCTCAGAGAAGAAGGTTTTAGTTATTCTTCAAAATTAGCCTTATATAATAATTGAACTTCCTCGTAATTCGACTTATACTATGCGCTACCAGTACTGCCACAATAATGATAATAATAATAATAATAATAATAATAATAATAATAATAAATAATAATAACCCAAAAAAACAAATGCTAATAATAATACTAGTTCTACTACTATTACTACTACTACTGCAACTTCTACTCCTGGCATTACAATTACTGCCACTACTACTTCTACTTCCATTACTACTACTACTACTACTACTACTACTACAACTACTACTACTACTATTACAACTACTAAGTATAATATAAATACAATATTAATGCTAACAACCCTGCTGTTGATGATATATAATGATAATCAGATTGGTGATATTGTTATTATTGTTATGAGTACGTTTATTAATTTAGATAATACAACAAATGACACCATAGCACTGATCAAATATACGATGACAATGTTATTAATAACAATGATAATAATACTAGATATTGTTGATGCTAATACTAAACGTTATGTAGATCTAATCAATTGGTACATGAATAGAAAACCAATTACATATACTAATCTAGTTGATGCTCGTACACACATGCATAAACACACACACACATACACACACACATATATATATATATATATATATATATACACACACACACACGTACATATCATGAAGGGAAAGGTGAGAGCGATATATATATATATATATATATATATATATATATATATATATAGAGAGAGAGAGAGAGAGAGAGAGAGAGAGAGAGAGAGAGAGAAGAAGAGAGAGAGAGAGCCTATACACCTGACTCATGCATATATGCACAAACGGCCTAGCTTTATTTGCGTAAATTAAACAGATTTTCTCAAGGTCGCAAAATGACGACACCACAATGAATAAAGAGTGATACGTTATTGGTCCATTCCCATCAGGAGGATCAACTGTTATTTGGCATCAGATAACAGAAATATATCCACCTTTAACTGATTTCTGTTATGAGATGTCATTTTGCCTAATCTCATTAAGTACAACATCAGTGTCACCGTTTCTAATAGGTCTTTAGTATAAAACCTTTAATATAACACCTTTAGTATAAAATTTCAGTGAATTCATGGCCATAATTAAAGGAATTTGTTATAACAATCAGTTGGACCTTTTATTGAGAGACTTATTTAATTTATGGTACTGAGGGATTATTATTATTATTATTATTATTATTATTAATATTATTATTATTACAAATAATAATAATGGTAATAATACTCACTCACTGACTCAACCACACTCTCAACCACTCACATAACCACTCACACAACCACTCAGATAACCACTCACTCATTCACTTACTCACTCACTCACTCATTCAATAATCTATTCACTTACTCATCCATCCACTCACTCACTCACGTACTCACGCACTCACTCACTCACGCACTCACGCACTCTATCACGCACTTACTAACTAATTCACTCAACCAACCAACCAACAAACCAATTATCCTATCACTTACTCACTCACCCACTGGCTCGCACTCGTGTCTACCCACAAACAACTGAAGCTCCCATTTAATATTTCTTCGCTAAGTAACATTCGCTTGTTTAAATTACAAAATTAAAATCGTTCTTCTGACCAGGTTTGGAATAGATCCATATTTGAATCTCTTAAACTAACCGAAAACATCAAATAAAGTACTTCTTAAATTGATCAATATGGAGTACTCTATAAATAACTATGGAGTTTCATCAGGAGTAACAGAAGATGGCGAATGTTGTGAGGATATTTGATTAGACGTCCAAGGTCATCTGAAGTCATGGAAAGATAAAAAGAAACAAAGGAGATTCAACTTGCAAGGAGCAGGTGTGTCACTGAACGTCCATTAAACAAACGGGTGCTGAAACGAGAATTAACTAAATGGGCCCCTGCAGGAACATTATAAACGATATATTATCATTATAAACGATATATTATCATTATAAACGATATATTATCATTATAAACGATATATTATCATTATAAACGATATATATCACATATCAGCAAGCAAGCCTCCAGGTATGCCTCATTTTACCTATGTTATTGGGAACGTTCCCTCGGAGTGTATACCGGGCTATATGTTCAAAATGTAACCAATGCCGAGATTAAGCAAACTACCGACTCAGATACAGATATAACTGTACAAACAAACCGATACAGGTACTACCTCATCTACCACCTCAAATAAAGAAGTTCAGAAGGTATACTTAATAATAATTATACTACTACTATTAATACTACTGATAATAATACTGATAACGATAATAATAACAGCAAAAGTGGTACTAGTAGTAGCAGTACTACTACTAGTAGTAGTAGTAGTAGACACTGCTACTATAAAATACAAGTATTTAATGAATCGCAATATTTGCAAATATTTGTCACCCATTTCTACTGGTTATAATTTATTTTTTATTCAAATGCCTCAACGAGTTAGACAGGATTTCAAGTTGGAATATTATTATTAGTGTCTGCGTATCCACTGAAGACATGTGACAATTGTGCAGGGTGTCTGCACACGTAGATCATATTAATAGGTCAAATTTCCACTTCGGTTTGAAATACACTATATTATTGGTACGCTACATTGGAATGGTTTCTGTTCGTAAGGAAACTTACTCACAGATGTTCATGAATCTTCCAGATTTTTAGATGTCGTTGAATTTTTCTGTTAAACAGAGTATTAGTGTTCGTTGTATTCTGAGGATTCAAAATGTATTTTGTGTATATGCAGTGTTACTTGGGAGTTTATATCGGTATGTACTTTATGTAGTTTGTGTGTGGGGGGGGGGGTATCTGACAAACGTTATCTCCCCCTCCCAGACTCTCAGGGGGGGGGGGGAACTGAGCTTGACATTTTCAGGCAGAGCATCACTGTTAGAATGGATGTCATCTCGCCGTCTATGAAACCCTCATTACTATTCACAGTTTACCATTGCGTTGCTTCGTTTTTGAATATAAATATATAATAAGTCGAGTGGGGCGTTATCGGCAGAGAAGAAATGTTCCGTAATCAATGGTATGGAACAAAACATGGTATTATAAAACTACTCAGAAATTATTTTGGCTTTAAGGTATTCCATTAGTAAAGGTGGCTGTTACCGTTTATGTTTTTACAGCGTAAAATACACACGCATGTACACGTACAGGCACACGCACCGCACGCGCGCGGGCGCGCGCACACACACACACGATTACGATTCATTGACCCCGAAACAAATCGTCCCCAATCGTTCCATAACACAAATAGCAAATGTTTAGCCAACGAGTTGATAATATGGATGACAGAATATCAAAAGCCAGAATGGTCTGGGGTAGAATTTCTGGCGATATACTGATTGGGAAAAAGTGAGTTAGTGTATCAATCGGTGAGTCAGTTAGTCAGTCAAGTTGGTACTGAATTGGTCAGTTGATCATTTAAATAGCACGCACGTACGCTTCCGGGTACTAACTAGCTGACTCACTCGCTCACTCACTCGCTGGCTCACTCACTCACTCACTCATTTAATAGAGTCCGCTCGCTCACTAGCGCACTCACTAGCTCAATCACATACAATCATTTAACCAGGTAAATTTTATTTTTAGATTAATAATAAATTAGAAAGATTGCTAGTCTTACTGCAACTGCTATACTATTACTTCTATTATCATCACATACAGAGTCTATTATCCATGAACAAGTTAATTACATTGAAATGTAGTGTCTTATATTATATTATCCCAATTGATGAGCACCAATTATAGTTCCAATCGGTTAAATGACCATAAGCAAAATATCGTCGCCATTGTTAGCACGTCATGCAAATAAACAGAACACTAACACTAGCTAGGATGTGATGTTGTCATAACACATCGCGTGTTCAGAATATATGTCATATCAATCATAACAATGTGTCTACATCTGAAATAGAGGAAAAACTGGAATCAATCTTATTTGTCGCCTGTTTTCGACAAATTATTTTTGTAACTAGTAATTCTCATCCGGTGGCTTTCTACAATGTCTTATATTTGGGTGGTTTTACCAGAAAATATAGTGAACTCCCAAGTAGTTAACTAACTTAGTCATGATCTATAACGACAATAGTAGTTAACTGATATTTAAAAGCTCACCAAACCTTTGTCCCGCGAACAAAGCCAGGCAATTTCAGTTAAATATTTCATTATTACATGGCATATTGGGAATTAAAATAATATTACACAGCTAGATACATAATATATTAATAAGAGATAATATGAATACCTTCTTCTCGAATGAATTATTGTCTTGTCCTTCCCATGTGACAGAGATTGGAGATAATGTGTATTTCTGTATATACAATTTAAAAAATCAAACGTCGTACGAATAATACAAACTCACAATAAGACAATAAGACAATAAGGTAAATGTTAGCGATTAAACTTATATAATTTCTCTCAGATGTGGGTGTGGCATCATTTAAATAAATTATCCAAATATTGGGAGTGAAACAAATTGGTTATAAATAGGGAATCATAGAAAATTAATATCAAGATATTTGTTAATACTTTATTAGCAACTAACAAACATCGTTGGGCTGATTAAGTGATCTTTTCAATCAACCAAGAAGTAAGCGCTTAAGCGATCAATCTTTATTTTAGCCAATGAACTGATACACACACACACACACACACACACATACATACACAGAGAGGGGGGAGAGATACAAACACACACACACACATGTTGATGCTAAATGGTTTGTGGTCTATTTTGTGGACGAAGTAGCCTAACTGCACGGCGCGTTTATAAACTTACTCGGCTAACAAAGTTATATTCGCCAAAGGACCTGTATTTGGATAGTTGACGCCTTACATTATCTAGATTATAATCTAGAATTGATTGGATTGCTTCAGATACTGCTCTGTAGATGAATGGAACTTGATTCTATGTTACTTCTAGCAGGACTAAGGTAGATACTAATCTATTGCTGAGTGGCACATCGAACGTTATTGACTTTTAGCAGACTGAACTAAGACCGGATAGTGCGACTGCTGCAAGTAAATGCAAACTTTAATACGCCTATTATGCCTTAGCGTACAGGAAATAGGCATCGTTATTTATTACTAATGTTTAAAAATAGATTCCATTTTGTCAGTCAATCCACAATACTGCTATGTTATGTCAGATGAGTTATGATTTGAGATTGATGTAAATATAACGCTGAAGTATTCTCTGTGTGTGACTACCCGTCAGTATATCTCTCTCTAGATGTCTGACAGTTAAGGTAATTATGTTTCACAAAGGTAAATACAACTGGGAACAAACGGATTCCAGAATGAAGATAAAATACACCATACGGACTATACATCAAAATTGCTGCTTGACAATAATCTCTTCTCAAGGGAATAACAACTAAGAGTAAACAGTGAAGCCAATTTTATTAAAGGCCTTTATATAAAACATCCTATCTACCTTAGATCCTGTTCAACAATTATTTTATTATACGGTGTAACATCTCTTCCTAGTACGTAAATACAAGTATGGAATTAATATACAGATGTGAAATGCACTATGTTTATGGAAACCCATATAGTGTATCTCTCCTCTCTTTGGGTTATGAGGTTATATGTTACGGATCTCAGATTTAGTGTTCCAGATGAAGATATTGTGTTGCTGAAACTGTTTCAGCAAAAGATTTAATAAATATGTGTGCGTGTGTGTGTGTGTGTGATGGTGTATATATATATATATATAAAATATATATATATATATATATATATATATATATATATATATATATATATATATTTCATTCTGATTACAGATATCCGGGATAAAGTGGTTTGGCAACATGTTCAACATCTTGGGATCTGATACTTGGAAGGATTGCTTTCCATACATTGATATATCGCTTTTGGTACCCTCAAAAGTGAAAAAGACTCAGATAGGAGCGTTCCTCCTAGTATACATGTTTGGATCAGATGGCTTAGATACAGTGGTGCTGTTCCATTCAGTACTTTGACTGTATGAAACAAGATCTTGTACAGTGGGTGAATCTGAAACGTATAGGAAGCCAGTGCAGCTGGAACAAAACTGGTGTTATATGTTCCCCTTTTCGAGTGCTTGTCACCAAAGACGTGCAGCACAGTTCTGCACTGGCTGTAGGCCGTTTATCAGAGATGGGGGATATTATATAATAAAGCATTGCCATAGTCCCGGTCGGGAAATAATAAAGGCTTGGACTTGCATCTCTCATTATTTATGTACTTACGAATAAGTCCTATATTTATTATTTGATAATAACAGGACTTTAGTATATAATTTACCTGCTTCTTCATTTTTAGAATATTATCTAATAAAGGTCTAGATTTTTTACAGACATGGAAGCATTTATATAACTCGATCTTACCTCAATGCGAAGATTCTCAGTTTTCTTTACATGTTAGCCGAGAAAACAATTAATACGATTTTATAGAGAAAAAAATAAAAGCCTTAAATTTGTTCTGCTTATAACATTAAAATTTGAAAGTATGTACAATAATATAGGTCACACCAAGGATTTGCAGGCAAGCAGGGACATAATAGGGATACTTTTCCATTCATAAAACTTTTAGAATTAATTTAGAAGGGTAATAACTTTATGTTTAATGGTAGATGGTTTTATCCAAAATGTAGGCATTTCTATGGGTAAGGATTGGGCACCATACTACGCTAATAGTTGAATGGCAAAATGTGAGAAAGGAGGATTATTTATATGCCCATTATACGCTCACACCTACTACTGCAATTTGGGATGATGTTTTCTTCATGTGGTCACACAACAAGGCGGCATTTTCTGCGTTTCTAAGTATTTTTTAATACAAATGTACCACTTAGATTTAAATCTTACATGTGTATTGATTCGGGTCAATAATTTAGTAAGCACTGGATTCACATACCCTAAAATAAAAATAACTAATCAGGTATTTGGTTTAATCAACCCATATTCATCTAATGGTTACACAGACATTCTTTTCATCCCAAACATAACTTTAAAGGTTTGTTGAAATTCCAAATAACGCGATTTTTCAGAATAGGTTCTAAAGAGGTATTTCATAAGACATGGAATATTCCTTTTATGAATTACCTTAAAACATGGCTGGATAATATTAGAAGCAAAACTTAGGGAATTGCAAATAATTATTTTAGACAAATACCGCTATTGAGACTAGCAAATGTTGGGGTTAAACATCATGCAATGTTATTAGATCCACAACGTGTACGCATTATATATTACAGCCTAAATATTACAAGCTATGTTACTCAAAAAACATTTGACAAAATGGAATAGATCGGTTACCCTCAAGCGCTACTTAGTGCAACTTCTGCAATAAACAATGTGTAGGTGAAACTGGTTCATCTCTTCGCATAAAAATCAATAATAGCCACTCATTTGCAATTGAAAGAAAATATCTACGTTTTTCTTTATTTACGTATTTACACGGAGATGACTCCTCTCTTCCAAAGTATTATCGTCCATCTCGTAGTGCTCATATTATAAGAATGGCCGAAATGGTGGCAACGCGGCATTTAAACTCCAACCTCCCACACAGCACGACCAAGAGAAAGAAGTCCCACGTGCTAACCCATGAGGCCATAGATGCCCAATTGTACAGATACACAAATCAGAAACCTTTTGATCATTAGAAGAAACAGGTTCGAACAAAATATAATACCTCTCTCTCTCTCTCTCTCTCTCTCTCTCTTTATATATATATATATATATATATATATATATATATATATATATATATATATATATATATATATATATACAGTAAAACCAAAGATATATTCAACAATAAAATGCTCCCAACCGGTATGTACATAAATACGTATATAGAAGTGAGATATAAAAATGATGACGTGTCTTGAATATTCTTCAGTCCGGTGGACAATCCGAATTTGGTATGTGACAAATGTAGCACGACAATAAGGAAGGGAAACTACTTAGCTACCAGAGTGTCCAGTAAACAGCAATTTTCTGTTATTCAAAGGAACCCTTGATATAACAATGTGCTCGTGTATAGTTTGTATTATGTACCCACTCGGATTGTTAGCAACATCATAAATATTCATCATATTCATATGCTGCAGAGGTATTAGCATCAAACTTAAGATGGATTTTAATACTAATTGTTGTAGTAGCATTGTATGGTACCTGTTTGATTATTATCAGGCATCCATTCGTAGGAATGTCGGTGAATAAACCTTAAAGCTCTTGACTAATTTGGTAAACTGCTTATTGTTAAAATGTATCGAATAGTCATCTCTCCAACTTGCAATTGCCGTAACCTATATACAGACAGATGGTGTTATAAATGAACATTAGTCTAATTGTTCTACGACCAGACGTTTGATTCTAAGAAGTCTGATGATCGTATTTTAGTTGTCATGAAATTTAACATATCTTTTTCATTAGACCACTGACAGTTATTACTACTGTGATGATTTGTTTTTAATTATTGGGCACGGTAACGTTAATTACTACTATATACGCTACTGTTGCTGCTCATACAGTTGCTATACATACTACATACCCTCCTCCTCTTATTATTATTATTATTTTATTATTATTATTATTATTATTATTATTATTATGCCTGTTGCTAGCGCAATTACTGTTGCTATCATTGCTTACTACTACGACTACTACTACTACTACTACTATTACTACTACTACTACTACTACTACTATTACTACGTCTGCAGCTACTAATATATATATATGCTACAATGATTGTAAGTCTACTATAATTACTCTTATCATTACTCGGTTTGGTTTCTCTCTCTACTTGGACCACCACAAGACATCTTAAACTTAACTACAAGAACAATGACCATGCCACCATGACTATGCTACTCCAGAGATCTGGATCGCACAAGGAAGATATGAAGAATGTTGATAAACTGGTGAGGTAGCAGGTGAGCAGTGATAATGTCATCAATACGTAACAATGTCTCACGTGCAGATTGTGAGTGACAAAAAAGGTCAAGTATGTAGCATCCAAACCTCACCAGGATTAGTAACTCAGTGAATTTTCAAATCCATTATATCTTACGTATACTGGTCATTTATGAATATGAAGAAAATACAATTATCAAAATATGTCCGCTAGTTGGTGTCTAATCTGGTGTAAGATCAAACAAGACGATTCTTATTCCTACAGCTTGGTTTAATGTGGATCGATTTCCAGAAAGAAGATGGTAACATAGTCTTATTTATTGTTTGGCTAATACCATAACGGTAATAATCCTGTACCTTAGACTATGGAGGCTAAAAGAAGTCTTAACACCGTTTAAAACAATATCGATCCATCAATAATGGACGTTTATATAGTGCCTTATCCTGCTAGATAGCTGCTCTAAGGCGCTTTGCACTATTATTATCCCTGATTCAGACCTGTTCTAATCCAGCACATTACAACTCAACTCCCAAGGGAGCATACAACGCATGCTGCCATTAAAGGCCCAAAGCGATAGCCAAACACAAAGCCATCACATCCCGTCACGTTCCCATTTTCATGGATGGATGAACCTGTCGCTACATGAGAGCATTGGAGTTACCGGAACCTCGAACCCGCGAACCTTCGGCTACGAGTCCTACGCTCTAGCTGCCTACGCAATTACGCCTCGACTCTTATATATATATATATATATATATATATATATATATATATATATATATATATATATATATACATTTTGTGTGTGTGTGTGTGTGTGTGTGTTAGCTGTGTATAATAAGGCACAGGCACAGAGAATCTCGAACCGTGAATTCAACTCTGGACGTTTCTTCAGGGGACTGAATCCAGAGTGGCGACTTTTCTTGCTGAGACATGTATAATCGGCGCTTTAGCAGACCGTTATGGCGGAATTGCCGTTCTATATATTAACATTTTCAAATCAGACCTAATGTCTGCTATACAAACTATAATTATAATATAGGGTTTTATTAATGACAAGGAGACTAAAGTTAGCCTTGAATGTCATAGTACAGACTGGACATAACTGGACCTAGGAAAGATAATTCTATTCCCACAAACAACTAAGATGAATTATATATACAACTAAAATTATTATATAAAACACACAAACCACACGAGCTATGTCCAATGCCATCGCTCGAATTGCGATGCAGTGTTTCTTTTCCTGAGTCAGGAGTACATGCTTTAAGAGTGTACTGTGTCTGCAACAGTCATTTAAATGCTGGATAACCAGGCCAAACACTTAAATGACGTCCATCCAAAGACGCAAATAGTGCACGGAATATACAGCTCTAGATCAACTTTTCTTGAAAGCAGAGACCGGGAAATAAATTCTATGACTTACTCGTCACTAACCCTTTATATCAAATATTACAAAATTGGTAAAAAGAAAACACGAACCTCAATCTCTGGCACGGGCAATGTGTGCTTTAGCTGTGTATAATAAGGCACATATAATCTCGAACCGTATTTGCCAGGTTTACATATGTAATTTGCTAATAGATGGAAATTAAAAGTTAAAACTTTGATTAAGTGAGAGAGAGAGAGAGAGAGAGAGAGAGAGAGAGAGAGAGAGAGAGAGAGAGAGAGAGAGAGAGAGAGAGAGAGAGAGAGAGTAACAACATTAATAACAAAAGATGTTATTATTGTAGTAAAAGTGGAAGTATTAGATCAATATAGGAATAAGGCAATGGTCACACTTTTCACTAATAACACAATCTGCTTGGATTTGGTTTAAAAGTCAGAAATGAATAATCAATATTTTATCTATGCTTCACTATCAGTCAATGGTCTGCTCAATATTGTCACACTAGAGTTCCCAAATTTCTGAATAAATTGAAAGATGAGTCAGATACTCTAACGAAGCGACACTTAAATGATTCATCAACATTACAATGAGAAATCTTGTATTAAGAATTGAGTGACATGTCTACGATGGGACGCTTACGAGTGACGGATGAAGTTGATAAGAAGGAGACATCATATCAGTATTTATTGATATAATAATAGAAATATATTTCGCAGTTGTCTAAATGAAGTCCAGGAAGTGGTATTATCCTGTCAAACAGCCAGATATTACTTTAGTATAATAGAGCCATTTAGTAATTATAGAAATACATTTTCTTGTGTTTTTCCCCATATTCTGTGTTCGACGAATGAAACACTCTCTATATGACTAATTTAATTACTTTTATAATCAACATCATATAAATACTTAGTCTTCGTATTATTTCGTCTTATTTATCAATCTTCATGTAGTAGATCATATTACTAACTACTACCATAGCCATTAATATTAATAAACCTACTGATACTGATAAAGATGTTACACACAGACGCAATAACTAAAACACAAACCTACGAGTTTCCATTATACAGATTATAAAACAGAACAACACAAATCCTCATTATGTGTCAGACTTCTCATCACTATGATGAGATGACTTTTAAATGACAAATTAGTGACAGGGTGTTTATCCATTACCGTCACCATCACATCAATGATAATCAGCTGTTCTGTAGCACCAAGATTACCGATCTCTACGCTCCATTATCCGATGCTTAACGGCAGGGAGCATGGAAAGAGATGCCCTTTTGGCAATTAAGTAATCGAATTATGTACAACATCTGAGTCCAAATCCTCGGCAGGCTCTCAGTGTCAGTGTCAAAAACCTCTTTAAACCCATACAGATGTCTACAGAGGTTTATCAGATGAGATTTCAACAGAGAAACAATTTTTGCAGTTAGTGGTGCGTCATATCACTATTTGACTGGACTACAAGACGAAGACGCTTTCTTAGATGTGGAACTTCTCTGTTAGCTATGATGAGCTATGCAGGATATCGCTGTTATTTATAATGACGACAAACAACATGTCACTGCAAACTAGATAATATAAAGTGGCAATTAGAATAAACATTACACTTTCCGTGCTTATACAAGCTAATTAGGAGACGATTAGCCAAATGCTACTTCTTTATATACTTTATATCAGTTGCATAACATCTATCCCTTTCTGTGTATAAAGTGCAATTGGTGGTTTCTTTGTTTAATACACGCAAAATGATTAATTGTGAACTGCACAGAAAATGTCTCTGAAAAACAACCACGTGTCATACATCGATCGCATCAGTTATATTCCGTTGGTGAGAACGGTGTGTTCAAATAGGAACATTTTAGCAGTAGGTAACGGCTTTTTGGAGAAATCAAACTAGCTGTTGTAAAAAGGATCGAAGTGAAAATGTGGATTTGATTGTGGGATCAATTATCCTTAAAATTATATATATATATATATATATATATATATATATATATATCCACATATCTCTGCTTATCATAATTTTAATCATCTAAACTCAATATTGACACCATTTTATTGAAGTCTGCCACAAAGCCGAATCAGAGGGAACTTAATTAGAAAAAAATCATTTAATTTAAATGAGTATCAAGATTGTAAGTCCTGTTAATATATCCCACTAGGTCTCTTCTTTATATAAGACTGGAGTCAAATCACCACAACATTAAGCCAGATAATTAATTCTGAATTAGTACATGAACGCAGAAGAAGATATGTATTGTACATTAAATTATCAAGCCAATACATCCTTCGTGTTAGTTTTTTTCTCAACTACAATAGAATGTATGTACACAACTATTGTATGTTCAATTAGCCTAAGTCTTGGTGTAGAATAAAGTGACACTTTGCTACAATAATAACTACTAAGGTAATTATTTTCTAAGAAAGTGCACCATTAACAATAAAATTATCAACTGTGTGCAAATTTTATGGTTGAATCATGTGTATATGGCGTTTAAACAAAATACATCATACAGGAAATCAATATAGAACAAGAGAGTGAACTTTTCAAATGTTTGTACGTCTCCATAGTATTAAAGGTTCTATTATTATCAAATGTTACAGTACGTTTGATCTCATTATTTATATAACTATCAACCTTAAAATTAATATTCGAATTAAGTTGAAAGAGATTCTATGGGAATGGAAATGTTTGATCATCGTTCAAACCAACAACATTTCACACGTTCTGGTGAATGGAAAATGCCATCACTTAGGACCATGACACAAAGTTTCAACCCGTTCCCTGTTTACTTATCGCAACTTCAACCAAAAGGTATTCTATTCATTAAAAGAAACTTGTTCAATTATACATATTTCTGATTATTTAGATAATAACTTCTATAGCATTTATCTTAGTAGGCATTTTCTACGTCGTAATAGCTTTATCTCACGACAATTACTCCTCGATTCAGTAAACATCTATTATTGACATGTGATGTATGGAATATTAAAAAGCTAAACAATCTGAGCAATGATCGTAATATTATAAGGATCTGTAATGAAGATACCCGTTACCTTGATACTGTATAATTAATGAGCTTGATCGGATATATATGATTAAATGATCAAATAAATAACTTAACTGCATCGTAATTGCATCATTATACATTACCTTATTTAGTAATAAAAGCACTTGTTCTGATTTATGACTGTCATAATTGAACGCGTATTTATGAAACATTATACTAATAATATTGCTAACGGCCTTGATAACAGTCGTAAATTTGTCATTTAGTCAAATGTTTTATGGGATTTGCTCGATGATAACTGATTATAACATATCAATTATTTATTACTCATCGTGTTAAGGTAATAAAACTTCTGGCATGTTTGCGACTTCAGAATATCATTAGCTAAGATTATAGCTAGGACAGTAATTAAAATTTATTCCGCTTGTGAGAATTGGGTTTTTAAATTGTAGCACCGTCTTCAAAACAACGCAAAATCGTAAACATTGGTGTTTATCAAACATTTTAGTAATAGGTTGTGGCTTCTTTGAATAATCAAACTAGCCATTGTGAAACAAAATACAAAATGTGGTTTTGATGGTGGGATAAATTATCCTTAAAAGCTAAGAAAATATATATATATATATATATATATATATATATATATATATATATATATATATATATATACACACTTTTACATCACCACACTAAATACATATACTTTTAGCATCACCACACTAAATTTAGTCTTCACATCCATTGGTGAGATACTTCAAACATTTGCCACAATAATAAATACTGAGGAATTTTTCTAAAAAGTGCACCATTAACAATAAAATTATCAACTGTGTGCAAATTTTATGGCCTTTAAACAAAACACATGATAAAAGAAAGCATAAGTATTCCTTTCCAATTGGTCATATACAAAATAATGGCTACATCCGTCCCTGTCCACAACTATCAAGAAATCGATATAGAACAAGAGGTGCCACTATCAGAGGGTGAACTTTTTCAAATGTTTGTACGTCCCCATAGTCCTAAAGGTTCTATTGTTATCAAATGTGACCATTACGCTTGATCCCACTATATATATAACTATGAACCTAAACTTTAATTTTTGAATTAATTCGAAAGGGATTCACACGTTCTGGTGAATGGAAAATGCCATCACTTAGGTTTTTGTTGAAGTATTTGTCAAAGCAATTATACAAGGACCATAACACAAAGTTTCAACCCATTCCCTGTATACGTCGTGGTTTCATCAAAAGCATTTTTACGCAGTTCACAATTTGTTTTAAATTTGTTTATTGAGCCTTCAAAGGAAGAGTACATATAATACATATTATTCAAAAATATAGTATCTGTATAAAGCAATCAGCACCATACATCATACACAAACATTAACGGGATGATTAGCAGTAAAACGTATGTTATGTATAAAGTTGAAATATAACAAACAACAAATATATTAGGTAAAATGTACCACAATGCAATATCACGTATACATTAAAATGACATCAACACCATATTTAATACATAACGATCGTATGGATCACGGCTCAACATGTCATGTCGCGTGTGTTAAACAAAGAAGTCACTAATTACATTTGTGTTGTTGAAGTTTGGGGTAGAGACTCCTGGTTGTCGCCTATTACATTAGACCCATAGGAAGGGATACATTTGGTGCAAATGATATAAAGAAGAAACATTTGGCTAATCGTCTCATAATTAGCTTTTTAAGCATGGAAAGCGTAATGTTTATTCTAATTATCACTTTCTGTTATCGAGTTTACTATGACATGTTGTGTGTCGTCATTATAGATAACAGCGATATCTAAGAAAACGTCTTCGTTTTGAGCTTTGATTAACCACAAACAGGTTAAATTATCGAAGAAGCAACAGCCACGCCAAAGCCCAAACAGACGAGCCAGCCAAGGATTTGTACTCAGATGTGTACATAATTCGATTACCTAATTGCCTAAAGGGCACCTCTTTCCATGCTGCCTGCCATTAAGCATCGGATAATGGAGAATAGAGATCGGTAATCTTGATGCTACACAACAGCTGATCCTCATTGATGGGATAGTGACGGCAATGGATAAACACCCTGTCACTATTTTGTCATTTAAGAGTTATCTCATCATAGTCATGTGATTAGGAATCTGACACATAATGTGGGTATATGTTATTCCGTTTAATAATCTGTATAATTGAAACTCGCAGGTTTATGTTTTGTTTATTGCGTCTGTGTGTAACATCTTTATCAGTATCAGTAGATTTATTAATATTAATAGCTATTGTAGTAGTCAGTAATAGGACCTACTACACAAAGATTAATAAATAAGACGAAATAATATGAAAACTAAGTATTTATATGATATTGATTATACAAATAATTAAATTAATGATATAGAATATGTTTCATTCTTCTACCACAGAATATGGGAAAAAACACTAGAAATCTCTTTCTACAATTACCAAATGGCTCTATTATAGTAAACTAATATCTTACTGTTTTACAGGATAATACCACTTCCTGGACTTCATTTAGACAACTGCAAAATATATTTCTGTTATTATATCAATAAATACTGATATGATGTCTCCTTCTTCTCAACTTCATCCGTCACTCGTAATCGTCTCATCGTAGACATGTCAGTCACTTATTAATAAATATTTTATCATTGTCATGTTGGTGAGTCATTTTAAGTGTCTCTTTGTTAGAGTATCTGACTCATCCTTCAGTTTCTCCCGAAATTTGGGAACTCTAGTGTAGAAATATTGAGCAGACCATTTGACTGATAGTGAAGTATAAATAAAATATTGATTATTCATTTCTGACCTTTAAACCAAATCCAAGAAAGTTGTGATATTTTTTTGAAAGTGGGACCATTGCCTTATTCCAATGCTAATCTACTACTTCCACTTTCACTACAATACTAATACTTTTTCTTATTAATATTGTTACTCCTAATAGTAATATTATTTTTCTTCAAGCTACTGTTCCTATAACGATAGTTATGTCCACTGCCATGTCCATTATTAATTAAACTACCAGGTGTAGTTATTACTGCCAGTATTCATGAGTCACGTTTCAGTTCCTGGGACTGGTACTACCTCTAGAACTATCATCGCAACTGCTAAGGCTGCTACTACTACTACCGTCTTCACAATAACTGCTAACATTATACCAGCAAAATATATCTATTTGTGCAACCGATATATGGTGTTTGAATGATAACATCAGCAGCAAAAACAACAACCATATTAATAACAATAATAACTATATGGTTTATTATTCTAACTGCTATTTCGTTTTAATTCACCGTGATGAATAGAAAATCCGGGTTTCAGCAATATAAAAAGCGGAATTCCTTCTAAGGCCGAATATAATTCGGAAAACTTTCCCTCGAATATAAGATCGAAAATACATATTCTTAGACTTACGATGGAACACTTAGCCCAAGGAAACACCATCTGCTTGAGTTGGACACACACACACAAAATATACCCCAAAATATACACACACACACACACACACACAAGAAGACAAACACACGCACAAAACACACACACGGCACTTTTATGAATGAGTGAGTGAGTGAGTGAGTGATTTAATGGGTTATTGGATGAGTGGATGAGTGATTTAATGGGTTATTGGATGTGTGGATGAGTGAGAGAGAGTGCGTTTTTGAGTGAGTGAGTGAGTGAGTCTAATCATAATAATATGTATATAGGGCGTAAAACCCACATTGGTTTATTGATTACTTTCTGGTTACTTGCCAGTTGGATTCTTCTTGAATGAAATATTCCATTGCTGCAGGTAAATCTGGGATTCAAGTGCACTACCTTGAGGTCACCAAAGAAGGGCTTCCTCTTGTTTGCCAAGTGAATACTTCTAATTGGGAAATAAATGAACCATAAGGGGTTTATATAAACTTGGTGGTTGTCTTCAGAAAACCCTGGCAGATAACGTACAAATAACGCCAAGAACGTTTCGCCACTTGCAGTTGGTGATTGCACTAGTATTCTTAAGTATGAATACAAAAACTATCAGTTTCGTATTCAGAATAGTTTCTATTGTGTATAACCTTTCTGTTTATTCCCATCTCGTTCTCAATTATTTATATACAATTACAATTTGTTGCCTCTATCCATTATTTAGTTTCTGTTTTAATTTATTTTCAATTTAAGAATGTCCTTTCACGTTAAAGGCTTTTCTTTTGCTGTAATCACCGAGAATTTGACAATGGTCTACAACTGCTTACTTTTATATTAACTTTGCATGCTCAATAAAGAAAGTGGAGAATTATTTCGATAACAGCTCTCTTTCTGGTAAATAATTACGGTAATATCTAACGTGTTGGGAAATTTCTGGAGGTTTTACTAGGAACTCAAGGTTACCATTACAATAATTCACCACAATAACATAGAACAACAGCCAGGGTAACATTATCATTGTTAAAAACGTATAATGTCCAGTTATTTTATTACAACTATCACACATGGGAAATAGCTGAAACGAAAAGTTTAGTTGTATCTTCTTTTTGAAGGTATCAAGGGTCTTGCACTTTCTGATGGTTACTGGAAGATTATTCCCTAAGGTTGCAGCAGCCTTTCTGAAACATCTATTACGGTATGTCACTCCATGTGTTGTTGGTACGGGTAAGAATGATCCAGACTCAGCCTTGTTGGCTGATATGGAACGAAATGTTCCTCTAAGTATTGAGAAACAGTCCATTGAAGTGCCTTAAAAGTGTACATCAAAATATTGTACTGCTACCTATATATAACCGGGAGCCAATGCAGAGAGTTCAAGACTGGTGTTATATGTTCTCTTTTATGATTGCTAGTGACTAACCTGGCAGAAGATTTCTGTACTTGCCTCTCTATGGTCAGGGATGTATGAAAATATACTCCTAAGTTCTTCACTGACGATGCTACAGAAACAGTATTATTACCTATATAAAACCGTAATTCTTCACTTATACTAACCTGATGTTTTGTATGTATGAATGTATGTATGTATGTATGTATGTATGTATGTATGTATGTATGTGTGTGTGTATGTATGTATGTATGTATGTATGTATGTATGTATGTATGTATGTGTGTATGTATGTATGTATGTGTGTATGTATGTATGTATGTATGTATGTATGTATGTATGTATGTATGTGTGTATGTATGTATGTGTGTATGTATGTGTGTATGTATGTATGTGTGTATGTATGTGTGTGTGTATGTATGTGTGTGTGTATGTATGTGTGTATGTATGTATGTGTGTGTGTATGTATGTATGTGTGTATGTGTGTATTTTAGCTGTGTATAATAAGGCACAGGCACAGAGAATCTCGAACCGTGAATTCAAACTCTGGACGTTTCTTCAGGGGACTGAATCCAGAGTGGCGACTTTTCTTGCTGAGACATGTGTAATGTCTCACCAGTCCCTAAGCCGCCAAGCAAAAACAAAATACGAATCACCTACAGCCGTGGAGTTTGGGAGTAGAACACCCAAGTCAGATCACGGCAGTAGTGAGAATGTTTAGATTAATTATCTAAGCAGCCCTATTTATACTATTTAATTCTGTATTTTTCTTCAAAGCAATACTATATAAACCAAAACCCAATTTTTAGTCTTAAAAGATCTTTTTTCAACGGGCAGGGTCATGAAGCTACTATTAAAACTGTTTATCTTAATTGTTATTAAAAAACTGAACTGCTGGCAGACCGTATAGGGGTTTGTACTGTTTGAACTATGTATCATTTTCAAAAACCCCCTACGTCTGCTAATGTAGTTCTTATATTTTTTTATGACAAGCAGATTGGCTTAATCTCATAGTACAAACTGGACATAACTGGACCTAGGAAAGATAATTCTATTCCCACATACAACCAAGGTGAATTGTATAAGTTGTTATATAAAACCCACCAACCTCGCGAGCTGTGTCCAATGCCACCGCTCGAGATGCGATGCAGTGTTTCTATTCCTGAGTCAGGAGTACATGCTTTAAGAGCGTACTGTGTCTGCTACAGTCATTTAAATGCTGGATAACCAGGCCAAACATCTAAACGGCGTGCCTCCAAAGACGCAAATAGTGCACGGAATATATAGCTCTAGATAAACTTTTCTTGAATGTAAACAAAGTAGCAATACCGCACAATGGATTATTACTGGACTAGAACGAAATATCGTCTCAAACCTGAGTAAATACTATGATTTACTCGAACCTAACAGTTAACCCTCATACATTTCGTTCATCACTAAGAAACGTTCATTCACGCTTAATTTAGCGTCCCTAAGTATATGCAGTTAGGTGTGGTGGGATCTAAATTAAAGCGCCTATCCACTTGATCTATTTGACCCATGGTCGAGAACGGATTTCGGGAAATTCTCCGATACTGCGAATGACACGTGGGTTATAATAGTATACATTTAACAAATTTCCTATATCAGTGTAAATAATTATCATAATAGGGGGGAAAAACTCTGCCCCAGTTAAATACCCATGGAGATGCCTGGGAGTAACAAACGACTCCAGATATAACCATCAAGCAGCATTGTATGAATTAATGGTCGTTTCCCAGCCCACATAAAGGGGAAACAACAATATAGATTCACATTATACATAAAAAGTAAAAATCAAACATGTTTTAATAACGACATAACTTTCTTTTGGGGTAAAAAGGGAATCTAAAAAGATAAGATGCTCACGGGTTGTGGTTTTAGGTACATAGAAAAGAGGCAACAGGAAAGGCATCAACATATCTAAACATCCTTCAAACCTACCTCCATAATTAAATCAAATAAAACTATAAATACATTAATCTAAAAATAAAATGTTCCATACCTCCACATATTGATAGATGTGTGCGTATACCTAAACATGTGTCTGGTCTACTCATCAGCCTGTGGGAACCAGCTAATTCGCTTTTCGTACGCGACAAATATGTCACGCCCACAGGAAAGCGGCTACATGCAGGCTACGTACAAAAATGTGTGTGTGTGTGTGTGTGTGTGTGTGTGTGTGTGTGTGTGTGTGTGTTTAGAGAGAGAGAGAGAGAGAGAGAAAGAGAGAGAGAGGGAAAAAACCTTATTATCTCTTTTAAACCTTTGCCAGTTTGTATTTTATTTATGTACGATAATTATACTACCTTAATAAAATATTTTGATATTTGCACTTTAGTATACAAGCCAGCTTTGATATCGTGTACTCATCATAAAGACATACAATCTCGAAAGGTTTGTGATAAATTATTGAGTTATCCTATTGTTAAGGCCTGAATATGTCAACACCTCATATCATACAATTATAGATTACGGTATACAATGATAAAAACAACTGCACTGAAAAATAGCATTCATTTTGTATTTTGAATCACTAATGAGATTAACAATGTTAGCCAATGGACTTTACACAAGCGATTAAACTATTTAAAGGTTGATACATTTCCAATCACCACCGACACATGTTTAAAAAACAGAACGATAGCAGAAGTTTGATTTTTCTGGATGATATTCAAGGAAAATTGTTTGTTCAAGTTCAATGAACACTTAGTCTCACTGACAAGAAATGACGATGTAGAAGAATTGAAGTGATACGATCATATTTTAAATAATTTCCCACTTATCTCTTCCATGATTCCTAAAGTGTCAAAAAAGAAATGAGGCCTAGTCGAAAAGTATCACAAAAGTTTCAACGGGAAGTAACAGGGCCACGAACCATTGAGTAAAGTGTGTCATATGATACTAATTATTCTAGCCAGTTGCAATAGACAATATTTATTTTAGTATTCTCTAATGTTAGGTTAGTGTGAACAATATCGAAATTTCAACAAGCGGTATCTTTTTTATTTTGAACTGAACCAATTACGTATTAAGATGATATGTTTGAAAGAGCACTCATCACGCTGGGGTATCTAAACCATTTAATTTGTAACTCAATAAAGTCAGAATTCAAGTCTATAATAATTAGCGTCAACTGAATTGGATTCAGTTCCTTTTCAGAAAGATGTAATGAATTCATATAGCATCATCTCTTTTTATAATGATACATTAATGAATAAAGATATATACAATTTATGACTGGTTTTATTTTCTGTTATTATGGCACCATTTGTTGTAGAAATAGTCCACCGTAATGTGAAGTGTGGCAGTCGTGTGAATCTTCTTGCTGGTTCCAAAATATAAATAACTCCGTAGTGAAAACAGAAATACGTTTTAATGTCGCTTACATACGTTTTTAATTAACATAAATTGCAAACATTCATTATCATGCTAGATCCGATGAATGAATGACATATGATCAGGATCCGGGTTTTTGTTTGGTACGTGACAAGATCTGTTGTCGTATTAACTATTTCTAGATAATCGCGTAATATTTGTGGAGTATAAAACAAAGACTATTTTAGTCAGTATTTCTTTTTAATCTTAAGTCTTATTCCAATCTCATTATGAATTAAAATAATGCGCTAACATTCCGCACCGGTTGCCTGCCGTATATGCTAAACTATATCATGGATCCTTTGGTGACAACGTAATAAATAATGTGTCTATGGTAGCATATATCCTGCGTGTCATATACTTTAGCACATCAAAATAAAAACGAGCCACTTACCCAGTCTTTCAACCAGTAACACGCAGACACCAATGCAAATATTTGCATTTCATTTGAAGTAATAACCTTTCAACACTTTTATGCATTCTTGTTAGGGGACCATAAAACACATTAGCTATGAAGTGGACCATGCCTACAAACAACTGGCAATACAATTAAAATAAAATGAAACAAAATGGTGATATTATAAACGGTTTAATGATTAAAACATTTTATTGATAGCTCAAGTAGATCTATTTCAGAGGAACGAATTACTTCATTGATTTAATTATTTGCTCTTGTCCTTGTGCTTTTTGGGCTTAAATAAAAGAATTTGGTTTCCATGTTTACAAGATTAAGAATCTAGATAATGGTTACTTACACATTGTTCTTTATCTAGATATGCTAGAAAAGGGTTTGAGACGATGTATCGACTAAACATATTAATGTAGAAGCAAAGGAAAAATAATGGTTAATAATTTATGCATGATGAGGTGATTAATTGTCAGTTGAAATGAGTTAGTTATTAAATATCCAACTTTTTAATCACTCAGATGATCATATTCCTCTAGCTCAGAAATATGTGAATGACGATCAAAAGCAGCAAAGCCTGGAGCTGAGCTACTTGCGACCAGTACATCATCTGCATCGTCTGTCTGACGATCCAATGCCTCTTCAACTGCCCGGGTCTGAGTCATGGTGTAGATTCCACAGGTGATTTGCCTCCTTGGTATCAAAATAACAACGTTAGCAGAATGCAGTAGAATTGGCATTACCATGGTATTACTGGTTGGTTTCAGTTGGTGGTGATACTAGAACTTGGTAATTTTCTTCTAGAAAAATCCTCGATCACATTCAGATGTTCCTGCTGCCAATGACATAATCAAGTGAATGACATACAGTATGTTTGGGCATCGAGTCTTAAGCAAAATGTTTATTGTCTTCCAGGTCATGATATATTTGCATATTTCCTGTACTTGTCATATTGCTCCAAGTAAATAAAAAGGGTCCATAGATAGAACGTCATATATGGCAATAAGCAACCTGGACGAATAAAACTTTATCAAATCACAATATACGTGAGGTATAGGAGACACGAACGAAGGCTTTGTCCGCATCTACGTTCGTGGTAACCTTTATTCTCAGACCCTATTTCCCCCAAACGTTTTAATTTGCATCCTTGAAATTATTATAAGTTAGCTTATATCTTATTTGTATTAGTTAGATTAGATTATAGTATCGTGATATTGTACTCTTGGACAGATATTTCACACAAGATATGCTTGCAATTACATGCCTGTCTGAAATGAGTTAGCCAGTTCCCTTCCACCCAACCATCCAAATACATAATGGGATCATTTCAGGTGTAGTTTAGTTGATTATTTTCTAATTTCAGGGAAAGCTAGAGTGATGTGCACCAAGAATGAAAACTATTGGTAAAGCTGAAATATTTCAGCTTACCTCATTTGTATAATTGCCCACAAACCATGAGGAAACTATTTATCCTTTCCGTTTAATGGCATCATACACTTTATTTGAAACAATAGAGTCAACTTTACCTTCTTTTCTTCTTTTCTATCCCCAAATTTCGATGTAGCATATTTCTGATAGACTGAGGTGGATGGGTGATTGATTTAATTTCCCGGCGAAATACCAGAGCCATGTCTATAAAATAGTAATTGATTGGTCGAAACAGGAAATACCATTCCCATTTGGCCAAACACCACCGTCTTACCAATGCTTCGTATATAGAACACGTGTAAAACATAAACACAACTACGTCCGTACACGCATACTGAGGCTTGGGTCCGCCCTTTAAAATCATTGAATAAATTAGTGTTGCTTATTGTTTTAGCCATTGTAGTTGCTGTGCGAAACGTAGAATAGGTTGAATATCAGAAGTACCACCATGGCACTATATATATATATATATATATATATATATATATATATATATATATATATATATATATATATATATATATATATATATATATATATATATATTTATATATATATATATATATATATATATATATATATATATATATATATATATATATATATATATTATGATAAACCTAATGTCCTTTTCATAGATTCTGGGATCACAATACAAATATTTAGTGGTTAAGTTTGCCTGTAACATACCTGATCCTTTCACCATTCATATATTGTAAAACATATCGCGCTACGTATTAGCGGCATCTTCCAAATATCTCTGGGTTTTTTCAATGGCATCTAATGACATCGACAAGACTTTAATATGTAATAAATGTTATATACGTTTGGCATCAAAGAAAAACGAAATTCGCATTTGACTGAATACATTTTCTTCGTCTTTCTCTCATTTGATTTAGATCTATCTTCAATTTCTTTCGGGTAACGCATAATTAATGTGCATAAAGGTAGTCTGGAGCTTTAATGGTTTTAAAATTTATAGCATACATACTAAAATTGACGGTGTAGCGATCATGTTCACCTGTAAAAGGAATTCACTTTAGATGAGTGGTATTATACTTTTTGTTGGCAGACACATTTTGTTTGATAGACGCAGAGCTGTTATTGTTGTTTTTTGTAAATATTCGTGTTGCAGAATAACCATCATCAACGAAGTTTGTTACTTTAATAGTAAATATAGTAACACCTTTTGTAGTAATCGTGATGGTAGTAATGGCGATAACACTAGAACGGAAATTCGTGTAGCATAAATAAAATTATTTGTAATAAAAATAGTGTGAATCACAGTGTTTAAATATAACACAGTAGTCTTAGATACATTAGACCTTTATCTATGCCTCGCTATCTGTCACATTTCGAATTTGATGGATTAACAATAAACAATTATGTTAGATTTTAGGTAAGACTCATAAATATAAAAATGAGAAGTTAATTCATAATAACCAATGACAATGGCATGCCAATGACCAAAAAATTAGGACTAACTGTCTGATATGTTAAGGGTGTGGTGCTTAGGAATTCTGACGAGTTTCTATACCGAAGTTTTATGCTATATTACATTTTTCCGAATAAGATTGTTTTAATTCTTTGTCACACTTCCTTTGATAATCAATTAGTTTCCTAAGATGCATCTTCATAGTAATTAGTATCTATTGAATATTTGACAGCCTTCATGTACCAAGTAAAATCAATATTGCTCCAATATTAACAAATTTAAATATAATATCAAACATATTTCCACTCCTCCCCCTGCTACTACTACTTTGTCTATTATTATTATTATTATTATTATTATTATTATTATTATTATTACCACTACTACTACTACTACTACTACTACTACTACTATAATAATAATAATAATAATAATAATAATAATAATAATAATAATAATAATAATAATAATAATAATAATAATAATAATAATAATAATAATAATAATAATAATAATAATAATAATAATAATAATAATAATAATAATACTATTAATAATAATAATTATGATAAATCTAAGAGAAAATGTAATAAGTATATTATTGTAAATAATGTTTTTAATGAAGATCATTATCAAGGTGGTGATATTATTATTTATTACCGCTGTTGCTAATTCATAACAATTGTAACATCTATGATGCTAATAACAACGATAAACATTGTTACAGCTATTACTAAAGATTCTGTAGACCTAATAAATGGGAACTTGGATAACAAACCAATCAGATATACTAGTACAGTAGAAGCTCATACACATACATACACACACACACGAATAAATACACATATATACACATACGCACGCGTGCACACACACGCACACGAATAAATACACATATATACACATACGCACGCGTGCACACACAAACACACATATCTAAATCCATACTATTGACATACATTTACATATCTTCCCGCACCAAACCAGTGACGTCATAGCTTTCTTGATGATATTAATAGAGCACACCTACTTGATAATATAGTAACGAGTTATTTGTGATTGATGATGGATCAGCTGTTTTATAGCACCAAGATAAGAGAGTCATTATTCTGATAGTTTTATCCCAGAATAGGTATCATGAGTTACCCTTTTACAATATGCTAAACACATTATATACAACATCTGTATGATTGTCTCTGATAGACGTTCAAAATAAAACTCGATATATATATATATATATATATATATATATATATATATATATATAATAATATATATATATATATATATATATATATATATATATATATATATATATATATATATATATATATAAAGGAACCAAAGTTCAGAATCAATTTGGTTCCAGTGATACTGGTAACAACATGGTAAAATTAGAGCAAGCCTAACCACAATGCCTTTTAGCTAAAGAGGTATTATATCACGTGGTGGTTCATAGTCTTGGGTTCATCCCCATGTAAGAGAATATTTTCTAATCATCAAAGGTGTGTTTATATTCCACTGCCCAGTAGGAGCCTTAAAACGAGTGTATTTGCTTAGCTCCGCACAGCAGGGGTCAGATCCTGTATTTACTTTTAATTGGCTAAATGCTCACTTGGAGTGCCACAGTTGGTGTGCATATCTGTTTTATATATATATATATATATATATATATATATATATATATATATATATATATATATATAAGAAACAAAGCTTTGACTCATTATGGTTCCAGTATATTGGTAACACCATATGTAAGTGTTAACATTGTAAAAATGGTATATTAATTTTTGGATTTAATTTTTTTGTAGGAAACTTCAAATCCAAAATTTCTCAATTCCAATTCCAATTAAAAAAAATTCAATTCAAATTCCAATTCAAAATTTCTCATTTCCAATTCCAATTCGTTTTTTTAAAATAATCAATTCCAATTCCAATTCCGGAATTGGAATTGACCCCGTGTCTGAGTTGTAGTAATAGTAGCTGTAGTAGGAGTAGCAGTAATAATAATGATTTCTGACAATCGATTCTATCATCGTGCCAGAATTATTTTCTGTTTTTCTTATTGTTAGATTAAATACTACAGGGAAGTCATGATACAAATCTTGCCACATAGAGGATATATTGGAATAAATTAGCTGTGCAAGGGTGTTCAAATTATACGTTGTAGTGAATATGATTTGGCTTTCCTTATCTTCCCTCCCGTAGTCGTATTTCAAGAATTATTTCCTTCTAATTGTTTTAGTGCATGTTTCTTGGATATGAATTTCTCCAAATCTTTTGGATCCTCGGATCTTGTGTTATTTTCATTTCAAAATAATAATCATAACAGGTTATTCATTAATAGCAATTCGACTACGTCATGGAGCATACAAGTCCTACTTATTGTATGCTGTTGGTTTGGACCTTTTGGACATTGAACGGTTTTAATTAGACACGTTTGACATTTTCATACTGACTAATTTGCCTATTCACCATTTACAATGCACATTATGTAATTGGATCATTTGCTGTGGACGTTGTGGACATTGGATCTTTTTGGTTTGCACATTTTGGATTTCCACCCTAACATAGGTTTAATATGGCTATGTTGTTATTCTTCGCGTGGCCTTTATTCATAGTTTGCTAATGAGAACATAGTCTTTATGCGGATTTCAAAAAGAAATAAAACTAGAGTCAGTGTTATTTGTGAACAGTTTGGTTTAATTTTACGTTTTAAAAGATAAAAGCAGAACTAAATGGGAGTAATTATTGTTTTTACTTGTGTATGAAACTAATAATTGTTCTCATTTTGTGTTTTACCATGATAGGCTCTTCCTGGAAATGAAATCTTAGACTACTGTAATTGGTATATAGTCATTAACTATCCCGATCTAAAAGAGTAAAGAAAACCTTTTTCCGCAATCTATTGTTAATAAACAACTAGGAGAAAGTATTAATTAAATCTCGGATTATTTCATTATTCTCATAAACATTATGCAACAGCAAATATAGTTACCATCCCAATTACAGCGAAAACGTGTCATGCTAGTATCAAGACGTACAAGTAATATAATACTATACCCTTCTTTTAACATTTGCAACTCACAAAGAATGTCTCAAACTCGACCTGGTTACCTCTGGAGACTCTTTCCCCATCATGGTAGGAACTTGTTACTATGTAACCCCTGTCTCAGTAGCAACAAAGGTATATATTTCGGCGATAATCTGGCTGCACCGTTAGTCATTAATATGGACGAGTACGATTGCGTTCGAAGATAAATCGCATACAGGAAGTATCGCGGCATAAATTTTCAAGAATATATGGTGTATATGCAGTCGTCTCAAAACCTTAGAAATATGAAGGATCTGTTGATGAACTGGTAGAAGCATACAATAAAGGGATGAAAAATATCATTAATCACCATGCTCCATCTTCTTCGAATATTAGCATGTTCAGACCCGAAATTCCTTGATACTCTATTAATCTTATATCTTCTATGACAATTCGGAGGAAAGCAGAGATGATCTGGTGCCGAACGTCTTTAACGATGAAATTTCAAATATACAGAGAACTCTGTATAAAATAAATACAGTTATTCGACGAGTATAATTACCTCTATTCCACAAAGAAAGAGGATTGTGAAAAATATCAAATTTAATTCTTCAAATTAATAAGGGACACGATGGGAACAATTCAAATGTATCTCTTCCAGGGTTTATCTCTGTTTATCTACTGGTGAACTATTCCGCAATTTATGCATAAGGAAAACGACAATCATCATGAATTATAGCAGTTCTGATTCCCCAAATAATACATGCAATATTGCAATGGATGTGGATATTATGCTTATTTGGAACGTAATACTCGAAGTGTTTCAGTTGAGTTCAAGACGATAATGTCGAAGACTCGGAACAAATCATGTGACTTAGATTCGCTACCCACTTGGTTTTTGCACAAATGTGCGCATTACCTTATTCCTCTCTTAACGACCATTATATATAGGTCTATGATTGTGTTATTATTGTTATTGTGTTTGCAATTAGATACCATAACTCCCTCCAGTGTTCCAGGACTCTTCATCCTATATTTAAATTTCCCTTCATCTCCAATCTTATAGAAACAGGAACCTTAGGCGAATAGAATAGATCTTAAGCACAATGACTGTCTTAATAGTTATTAGACTCCTCATGGCGGACGTGATTCAACAGAAACTGATCTTCTGAAAATTCTTAGTGACATTGATGAGAGTCTTGGTGGAAGATACATGAATGTATTAATTATCCTTTAATTATTTGCATGTTTTGATGTAATCAATCATCCTATACTACTTAGGCCTTTAACTTGGCTAATGTCGTACCTCAACCGACATAATTTAGTGTTTGTCAGTCATGGATAAAACATTACCAGTTGTATTTCTTCATTTGGTGTAACACAGGGATATGCTATAGTACCAAATCATTAGCGCATGTACATATTAAGCTAGTTTCTCAAATTATTAACCGACATAAAAATAAATGTCATTGTAATGCCAATGATCCTGAAGTATCTATGATTTTAAAATAAGCGATAAATAGCTTGATAGTTCCTTGTTAATTGGAGCTTGTATTGTAGACATATGTATTTCTGATGAACAACAACTTGCTGAAATTGAACAAGCGAAATATCACATTAATTGTTTTCATATCCAAGCGACTTGTGAGGAAAACTAAGAATCATTAAGGTAGGATCCAGTTAAAGAAAGTATTCCATGCCTATAAGAAATCTAGTGCTTATATTTGATGACATACGAGAAATGAAGAAGGATGTGAATTCTAAATATTTGTCCTATTATTGACAAATGAGAAAGATGGGACTTATTCATAATTCCATAAATGATGACACATTTTTATTTAGCACAAACCCTTATAATTTCGTTACTGTACTCTGGCAATGCATTGTAATAAAATAGTATAATATTCCCCTCTCTCTCCTTTTAAGCATTCAAAGTACTCAGATAAAATTTAATACTTTGCTAATAATATATCCATTTCCCTCTCTTTCTCTCTCTCTTCTTCTTCCTCCTTCTTCTTTTATGACCCTTCATCCCATCTCTCACTCTCACTAAGCCACTCACTCACTCTTTCTCTCTCTCTATCTCTTACTCTTATGTGGAACAATACCAATATATCCAAAGCTATATTCCAGTGAGACAAATATCTTTCTGAATATCAGCTCTCGGGTTATGGGATATGTTGCGTTATCATATTAAGTTTGCAACATGTAAATATATATTTTGAAAGGGTCTTAAAACCAATTATTTTAATTAGCCTATTTATAATATCTATAAACCAGTGTATCGATGTATCACATGTGATAGATCTATATGAGTTAGAACGTGTTTTAAATTTTCTGTCTCAATTATATAATAAACTATATTTCACTTTGGACAAATTATAAATTAAACAAATTATGGCAAAATTTCAAATATTTTAAGTTTGACCCGCACCGAAAGTTAAATAGTTTCAGATAAATATTGTATACCTCTGTAGCAATATCCGAAACAAATTAATATTAATTTCAATCACTATGATACCTTAATTCCTTACGTGTCTTATGGGTATCTTATATTCACCATTATTCATTAAATGTTTACTTATATATATTAAATAAAATAACCTAAAACAAAGGTAAGTGTTAAAATTGCGAATATAAAGTGATAAAGCTATTTGTTTTATTATAAAATAAAATAGATATTAAGCATTCAAAGTACTCAGATAAAATTTAATACTTTGCTAATAAATAATTTTAAAGTAACCAATTAATCAGCCAATCGATCGTTTCATAGTATTAGTGATCATTTGAATCCATCCATCTATCGTTTAAGCAATCAATCATTTGGACTGATTATGCACACAGAAGAATTTTATATATATATATATATATATATATATATATATATATATATATATATATATATATATATATCGATTAAGTGATTGGTTGATTTATACGTTGACTAATTTAATTGATTTATGATTATCTTTTTACAATATTAAGTACAGATTATAATCTAGAGTCGAGATGATTGATTCTAGCAATGATCTATTGATCAGTTGAACCATATCTTAATTTAGTACTAAGTGGATTTCGTTAGAGACTTATCTACAGCTATTGATCTATAGTTGATTGGATACTGATATACTACTGAGTGAAAAAAGTTAGATACTAGATAGGTTAGAGCGATTATTAAAGAAAGTATATCCATGCTTCAAGCCAATGTCAACTGAACTAAAGCTTAAATAATGTTGGTACTATGTTATGTATCAGCGATCACAAACCTCTCAGCGTTATCAATTACTGTTGTTTAAAATAGACGACACTTTGTCATTCAATCTTCTGTATTTGCCAGTGACTAATGTCATACTATGTGAGTTATGACGTCGGCTTGATGTAACAGTAACGCTGAAGTATTCCGTCAGTCTTAGCATATGTTTCTCTCGTGTTTCGCATGAAGATAAAATAGATCACAAGGACAATCCATCAAAGCTGCTGCTTGAAAATAAACTATTCTCAAATGGACAATGAATTATGAAGGCTCCCTTGCTAATGTGTTTCTGTAACAGCACTCTGCTACCTTAAAAGGTGTTTGTTAATAATAATATTAGTAGGCGTGATACGTTTTAGTGGTATAAAAATGGAAATAAAGAATTTGTTTGTAAGCACAAAATCCCTTTTGTCCATGATAGATCATTAAAGGTTATGTCCACTTCTTTCGGTTGTGACATTACTCGTAAAATTAGATCTTCCAAAGAGGGCTTGAAATTAGATGTGACGATTAAAAATAGTTTATTACTAACATTATTGTATAATTTCGTCCAAAGCATCCAGAAACTCAGACGGATATACTGCGAATCCATTAATTGTCATAATTTTTATTATCTTTGCATGGTTTGTGCGTATGGGCGAAACGAGGATGTGAGATGGTGTGTTTTGTGTTATATGTATATATATATATATGTGTGTGTGTGTGTGTGTGTGTGTGTGTGTGTGTGTGTGTGTGTGTGTGTGTGTGTGTGTGTGTGTGTGTGTGTGTGTGTGTGTGTGTGTACGTATATATACGAGTAAGCTAATGCTAACAGGTCTTTGCGATGCTACGCCTGTGGTAGCAGATAATCCACAATTCATACGTAACCAATGTGTGACCTCCTACAGGAAAGCGGAAATACTTACCACAATTGACATGATAGCTAACTGTAAAAAAGCTAGTGGCTGTATTTCAATGAGATGCTAAGACACATAAAAGAAAATTGCTTTGACAGCAAAGCTAAGAGTCATGTAAAATAATTAAATAAACTTATATATATTATAATGTGTTTATGTGCGCGCACGCTCGCTTGTTTGTACGTGTGTGTGTGTGGATGTATGTTTCTGCTACCGTCATTTATGGTCTTTATATATATATAATATATATATATATATATATATATATATATATATATATATATATATATATATATATTATCGCCCTTGTGTGCAATTTATGCTAGCATTTATCTATTCTTAGGGTTTATTATTAGCATCAACATCGTTTGTCACCTCTATTATAAGCTGCAGCAGTATTAGTATTATAGTTAAAATAGAGTTTAGTAGGAGTAATAATAAAAATAATTATAGTAGTAGTAGTAGTAGTAGTAGTAATAGTAGTAGTAGTTGTTGGTGTTGTTGTGGCAATGCATAGTACACAAAGGTTAGTAAATATTCCAAAAGGTAGAGAGTAGACTAAGTAGCAAATAATGATATGCTTAACAAATAATTATTATGATTTATTTTTCTTGTTTTCACTTTATTGATGAGATGTCGTCAAGTGTCTACTCGTTGGAACGTCGACGAGTGATCCATAAGTATTGCTAAAATATTTTGAAAAATGCGTATTGCTAAAATATTAACCGGAAATCCAAGTCTAGGTAAAACACCGAATGTCCTGTTTCGACTTGATCTTAATTACATACAAACAGGTGGTGTTATTTTTCGAAATTGAGTTAATTATTCCCAGACTAGATAAAATTCTGAGACGAACACTGATGGTACTTGTAGCTGTCAATAGATATAACATAGCTCTTTTGTTAGGCAATCAACAATTTATTATCCATAATAATTATGTTTTGATATTACGACCATTGTTGACGCACATGCTAAAACCAGCTATAAAACCATGCTACAACTACCGACATTACCTACACTACTACTACAACTACCGTCACCACTACCACCACAACCACCACCACCACATAATACTACTCTACAATAATAATAATAATAATAATAATAATAATAATAATAATAATAGCATACTTCTTTTACTGATACTACTACTATTACTACTAACACTAGTAGTATTTTCACTATTGATTTACTACTATCACACATACTACTAAAATACTAATACTAATAATACTAGTATACTGGTACAACTACTACTTGGACATTAACTCTACTACTACTAATACTTCTAGAAAAATACTACTAATATACTATTATTACAAGTATAATACTACTGATAAAAGTATACTACTATTACCACTACTACTACTACTACTATTACTTCTACTACTAATAATAATAATAATAATGCTAAAACTGTTACTAATACTAATACTACTAATGCTAATACTAATACTACTATTACTACACTACTGCTACTATATTTCTACTACTCTTGCTACTACTATTTTTACTACTATTTCATCTGAGCTACTACTACTACTACTACTACTACTACTACTACTACAACTGTTTTTTTTGCGGGGGGGTTCCACGACCCTAGCAAAAAAATTAACATCTCTGTTGTTTTTCTTCTCCTTGTTGTTACTGTTCATATTTATGTGAATTTTAATAAAAGGTTTCCAATGCTGTAATTATAAACACTAAGTTTGTACTGAAGGCAAAACCTATCTGCTATCAATAACATGATAATCCTCTACAGAAAATGGGAATTTGCTTTGTAGAATTCAGTATCCCTACCTCAAAGCTGACATATCGATTAAAATATATATATATTCAAAAAACATATGAGGCTTAAGGCAAAGCATGCTATATTTATTTGAGTATAAGAGATGGTTTATTGTAATACCTTGGACCATAAATAAAAGATAATTTAATAATTACAAATTAATATGTATTTAAATATACAAGCAAAATATTACTCTGTATGCTCTACCACATCACGAATATCGAATGATAGATTAGGGAATAAATGAAGATTGTTATCGGGTTATGATCGATAGAAGTAACTTCTGATTTATTGCAAGGTTTCAAGTCGGTGGCATTCAAAGGGTGCAAGTGAAAAGGAATAATTATCAAATAACGTAGCAGCCAAACGCCACTAACAATGATAGCTGAGTGTATTATCATTCAGGATCTTATGATCTCGTGGCATGACTTTCGTGATATCATTTCTGCATTATGATTGAGGTATAATCATTATCAAGAATATAAAAATAACACAAATTGTGAAATACATCTAATACTTAATGACACATCTGGTGGAAGCTCATACAATATCACCCGAATTCGTACGAGTTGGCTTAATGCGGATCAATAATTTTCATCAAAGCAGTAATATAATCGCAAGTAACCAATCTACACTTGTCTCAGACTTAAAAGTAACTGTTCATTTTATTAATACATTACATTAGTGTAATAAGATGTAAGGTGACAGATAACATCTTCAATGGTAAGCATTTCAAGTAAATTCTGTTATCTGAGATATTCATATGTTTATGTAAATGTTATAAAGATGGTAATAAGGTACTTAGCCAGGCTCATCTATTGTTAATCGTTAAACAGCATATGATTTAGAATTTGCTGATTAGAGCTAATATTTCGTGTCTTACAATTATTCAACAGACAGTTCCTATTTCGTGCGTTCCGTGGTAAAAACGCCGACACCTCACAATTAACACTAAAGTAAACGGGCCATATTATTAGCATATTCTCGTTTTGTTACACCACGAATATTACTCGTGTTATATTCTGGCTATCAAAACGGAACAAAACTTATTTCTGAACGAAAGCATGCATTACAATAATCATATCGTAAAAGTCCATATAAAATAACAACTACAATGGATTAATCAAAACGTTTTTGAATGACTCAAAACGAAGGAAAATTCTTTCCTGATTTTGGCAAACAAATTAGATGCAACCACTGCAAGGGATTTACATCATAGTGATTATTATCATAGAAACCATTCTATTGAAAGTGATGTCTTAGATGTCTGCATTGGCATTGCCGAGCCACTTCATGAAAAACACAGGAATACACTACCTATTCGTGGCTTATTTGCAGTCTTTGATGTATTTGATCATTTATACTACTGAAGCGTTTATATGTGTCCGAGAAGATCAAGAAAAACAAATAATAAGGATAAACCTTTACTTCATAGACATAACTCACTGTATATAGGTCACGAAAAGAACATCACTCGATTTGCATTGTGATTGTGTTGTATAACAGGGATCCGTTTTAGAACCAAATAATTACTGTATATACACTGAACTGGTAAATTATCTTATGACATAACATTGGTAATTATGGTTATGCCGATGATATTCGGGTGTACATGACTTTTAAGCAGGTAATAAATGGGATGATAGTTCATCTGTAATCGAAACTTCTATTCCATATTTGAGTATTTGGATGCGCAACAATATACTGAAGATGAGCGAGGATACATCATCAAATTCATTGTCTTCGCACCCAAAGATTATTTAAATTTAAAAACAAAATCTTTGTATTCAGGTCGAGTCCAGTATCTAAGAATATGTATGAGATCTGACCTATAAATTAGATAATAAATTGGAATTGAAAAGCAATTATATCCTATATGTAAAGCTTGCCTTTATCAAATGAGGAATACAATGTTTATTCGGAGTCACAAAACGATGAAACATAGAAGACTTTATAATTGATTGACTGTTTGGATATATACTATCTCTCTAAATCGTCTACATTGAATGCAGAACAAATTTGCACGATCGGTAGTAGCACTGACAAACAAGAACATATAAAGTAAATTTCCTTACGGCTACACTGGCTTGGTGATTTAAATCGCTGTACTTATTAATAAGTGGAACGATATTATTTAACCGATCTAATCCGAAGCTATATTTCAGTGAGGCTGTGCGATCTGAGTTTTCGTCATTTTACAGGCTGCCAAACAGCCATAGTGCCCATATATGGAGGGAAACCTAAATGTAAAAAACTAATTATATTAAACATGCTGCAGGTAAAGATATCTTGTGTTAGCTTCTCAAAAGACATTAATTTAAATTGGCTAGTCTAAAAGTTATATAAACTACTCTTTCTTTGGAATATCTAAATGTAAAATGGTTTTCGACGAAACATGTTTTAAATCTGTTCACAATTTATGCGTCCTAGAATAAGTCAAGTTGATTAAGGAGCCTCATTTATTACTATGATTACTATTTTATATATTCAACTTCACTGAAAATACTAGAGATTGGATAAGGTGTGTAAGCATCCGTCGGTTCTGCAATATTTATGCCAATTTAGATATTAGTTATTATGCATAAAGCAGGGTGCCTAGATGAACTAACGATAGTTCCAGTTGATTATGCATCTAACAAATTGTGCGTGATACAGCTAAGCATATAACCATCTAGCCATCTATGGCAGAGATAACATGTAAAGACTTTAGAACAATGCTTAAAGAACAGGGATGTGGTAATACATCAGTGGTAATTTCGTACTAAGCAAACAAGCCAAATCTCTCTCTCGGCCAGTTAACAGTGTGTAAATAATAACAAGAAAGACAAAGAGCTATGGCTGATGTTGTTACGCTCTTTCAAGGACGTAAGTGACGCTGAAGATGAGAGACTTCTTGGCGAAACATATTTCAGCCTTTTTCTCCTACCGACTTTATGTAATCAAACGTTTATTCCAACTGACAGCAACTACTCCGTTTCAAATAGATTCTCTTGCTGCCCATTTCGGCATATAAACTGCTTAGACGTCCACTTTAACTACTAGTAATTTAAATTTCGCGAAACCCAAATAGAGAAAAATGCTATCAGCCGATCGTGCGTTAGACAATTGTTCAAATTAGCTCTGTAACTATTGTTTTCCTCTTCAAATGAAAGGTCATATGAAGGTCATGACTTAGCTTCGACGGTTATTCGTACGTTTTCTCACTAACACGTGTATGATTCAACTTCGAACCTATCTTTAGAGGATTGCAGCACATAGCTCTAACTATAACAGTATCTGGGTATCGGGAGAAAACAGCTCGTAGTATTAGTTCAGGTTATTTTAGCACGAAACCAAAACCGCAATATATTGCGAAATTAATTGTTTTCAATAAACAATACCCACGCTCACAAATAGTGGCTAAAGTAACCCAAATGGAAGTGGTTGTGGTAATTTTAAGTTATGTGGTAATTATTGAAGTGGTGATTGGCATCACTACCATTTTAGTAACATTAGTTGGAACATTAATATTACTATTAATTGCAAGGGTAGTAATAACAGAATATGATAAGATAATGACCTCCATTTCCAATTAATAACACTATCTGTCTGGATGTGGCTTAAAAAGTCAGAAACTCGGATTCGATTTTTTCTCTATGCTTGACCACCTTCTTTTTTGGCAGATACTTTATACATTGGCAGATTCTCAAATTTCTCAAGACGCCTAAGGATGAGTCATTGATATTCTATCGAAGAGATACTTCAAATGACTCGCCGACATGATAATACTGACAATACTTTTAGCAATGCCTGACTGGCATCTCTATTATGTGAAGTATAGGAGCGACTGAGGAAGATGGCAACAATCAGACGCTATATATTGATTTATTGGCACAATTGAAGCGAATAAAAGAAATTGGAAATGGAATTATCATATCAACGAGTAGAATATTATTAAGGTATACAACAGCTATTTGTTAAATATGGAAAGTGTATTCCAGTGTTTTATTATATAGTATTTGTGTTCCAACAATAAAATATCTTCTGTTTAATGGTTTTTTTTTTACATTTATTATAATCAGCTTTATTTAAATACTTCGTCTTCTTTGTAATTAATCTTATTTACTAATCTACATCATAACATGTACTAAGTCATGCTACTAACTGCTATATACCTAATAATATTAAAAGGCTACTAGCGTTAATGATAATGATAATTAAGATGCTGCTATTCTCATTGATGTTGGTAATACTGATATTAATTGCACACATATAAAGGAGATGATAATGACGCAGACACAATAACCAAAACACAAACATACGAGCTTCAAATATACTGATTATAATATAGAACCATATATCAGCTGACTGTCTGCCAGATTACTCAACATTGTGAAGGGACGTCTCCTAATTAACAGAATAGTGACCTGGAGTTTAGTCATTTCCGTCGTCAATAGATCAAACAGTGTCAGCGGTTCTATAGTATCTATATCACAGATGTCTATTCTACTTCATTTGATATTTTAATGGCAGGTAGTATGGAAAGGGATGTCTTTTTGCCATTAACTAATCAGCTTTTGTACATCATTATAACGGTCTATGGCAAGCTTTCGCTACAAATATCAATGATTTCACTGATGTCTGCAGAGTTTTTTTAATTATTATTTGTTGTGATAAGTAATGACAAGTAATTTGATATTATTATTATTATTATTATTATTATTATTATTATTATTATTATTATTATCTTTATTACCTCTGCAATACTATGTCTGAAGATTTCGATAATAACCTTAATGCTACCATTCCTCTTAAATATTATTCTGTCAATGTTAAAGCTCGTTGTATGACACGGAAATTGTGCTACGCATACGTGGAGGATTGACAGGTGTTTTTTCTTCTTTATCATTAAAAATCTAAAGGATCTGAACAGTGATAGTAAAAACAAGATGCTCTTTAATGAAGACATATGTTACCCTAATGATGTATAAAAATGAGTTTTAACGGATATATATGATTAGATGATAAAATAAATAGAAATGCACCGGAGTTGTAAATCATATGATAGCAAAGCCACTTCTACTGTTTTATGACAATCATAATATGATGCCGGTTTATGAAGAATGAGAGTCAGATGGAACGCATAATGAGGTTAACGATCTCGACAACTATCGTAAATTCGATATTTGGCCTGGCGTTTATGGGGAATTGCACAATGATAACTGGCTACAGCGCATAAAATATGCATTACTCATCATACTTCGAATGCCACAGAAAGAATCTCCGTGGCCCCGTTCGTGGCATGAGGCTATTTTTAGCTAAGATTGTAGCTATGACGATATCATAGATCGCAATAGTATTTACTCTCATCGCATTATGGGTAGGACGTATTGGATTACAGCAACGAAAAACCAAACGTCTACAACATTATCCTCAGACCATTTATTGGGAAGGTTATAATAAACCAGCGGGACTATATTTGAGACCGTTCTCGGGATAGACCAAGCATTAGGTGGGTGGTGACCGTTTGAAAAGGTTTATTTATGGAGACGTTTACTCTCCGGGATGGTAGGAAAAGCTCCATTAGAAGATGAGCTAGATCCTATCATAATTCAAACGCTTCTGAATAGATGGCGACTTCCTTGATGAAGGTTTGCTTATAAATGAAAATAATCGACCTAAAACTGCCTCTACGCTAATGAGTATCTGTACATCAGCTTATAACGGGACGCCTATCTGGTAGAAGTACCCTGCATATATGTGCTGGACATATTTGAGCCACTTCCAGAATCTTTTATCATACAGTCGCTGAACAGATCTTGAAAAGAAATCGCTGAAGCTGACTTTGTCCTTATATGTCTCATGTGCTATGAAACATTATTAACAATTAATGACCTGCTTCAATTTGACAACATTATATAACTATATTCAAAAGATAGTTTCTGTACATCTAAGAAAATATTTATTTAATAATTATGTTCATGTAACACGACAGACTACAAATAAAAGTGGCCACAATACCGAAACACCCATTATTCAGTAAAAGTGATATTGTTATTTCACATAATGAACCTAAAACACCATTTTCATGGAGTTTGTCTGATGTTCTTGTTAGTTGGTGTAGCCTAGGGTTAAGTTATCTGTCCTTTGAGATTCATAATGTATGCACGCCTTCTTGGGATCATTGCTTATCCATATGACTCGAATAATCAAATAACGACTGTTGTATATATCATCGAATCCTGTCGTGAAAACAACCTTTTCTACTCTGTTAGACATTTTGTAAACAAGCAGAGCTGATATTCGGACGTAGCTGTTAAATTAGATGATGGCTTAAAATTAATATTTACCCATTTAACTTCACGACATTATGTCAAATTACTAATACCACCGATTTGTTAAATTCGTTAAATATTCATTACCCGAAATGCGCCAGTAAAATATCTAATGACTACTTGTCATGAATATACTAATATTAATGTCATAAAGGTACGCTGAGTTGCTTACATCCATCTTAAGAATATCCATTCTCTTAAAATGTTGTTGAAGCAAGATTCATATGTTAAATGAATTCGCGCCATTGTCATTGAGTTACGTTCACATATGCTGAAAAACCGACGAGACATGTTTCCCAAATTAATCTCTTTGTCCCACATGTCTCCTGTGCCAAGGATAAACAACTGAAGTCAACTTAAACTAGGTCATACCATTATGCATGTATATATATATATATATATATATATATATATATAAGAGAGAGAGAGAGAGAGAGAGAGAGATTTCATAATATGAATGTTGACCACCGAAGAATGTTTAGGTTGTTTGAGATATATTTTCTAGATACACATATCTAGCATTAAATACTTTGCAAAGGTCGGAAATTATAATTTACTGCAACTATACGCTAATAACACTGCAGTAAAAAGATGTTACTCATTCCTTCGCATCAAGGTCAGTTGAGTTAAGAATTGTAGTATTGTAAACATCCTCCTTTACAGATGATGATTGATGATTGGTGGGGTTTTTTTGGACACATTTGTGCACTTGATAGGCTGAATGGACCGAGCGACCTCCAAAGGTAATAAAGCCAAGTCAAAAATGAAACACCCTTCAGATATGCCGATGCCGATTTTGAACACGGGGGGTAATAATATGTGGTCCAACACGCTACCGTTAGACAACGGGGGTGTCTACCTCGCATACAGTGACTAGTAGCTAAACCAAGACAAATAGGATGCGAGGTTATAGATCTGAAGCAGGTGCTTATTTTACGCCAGTCACGTAAATCTCTCAAACTGCCTGTTTAGTTATCCTGGAAATGTTCCATTTCAGAGGCACTTTACCTGACAATATATCTGGAATATGTTGGCAGAATTCATTTTGGACTCTCATAATAAATACAAAATACTGGAGGATGTACATTACAGAAACATTACGCTAAATAGATCTTTAAGCCTAAAATCCCAACAAAGATTTTCTCCTCAACACTGTAGCACGTTTAGAGTATTGCCTTCCAAACCTCCAGATTGGGATCCAAATCCAATTCATATCTGTATTAGTGTTATGATTCCTTAGAGAATCGCCCCTCAGCCTTATGTCTCATTCAGGACAAGTGACGATGGTAAGAGAACCGCTCGTTCATTCAACCTCTTAACACGGTGATAAACCGGATGTTTTTTCTTCTTCTTCAAATAGCGTCTGTTAGTTTGAACATTAGAGAAATGTTACTAAGTAAGTATCCTGGCGATGTTTCTTCAGCCTGACTATCTCCTTTGTTTACGGTTTATATGTCTCTGTTGAAACCTACTTCGAATTTCGCCAATACTTTGTCATCAACACTCATAAGATTTGCATATCTGATTAAAAAAGCCTGAAACTGGAATTTCATTCAAATTTGAGTAAGTCTCCGAATCAGCAAGATAATTTTCCTATAATATAATTATATATATATATATATATATATATATATATATATATATATATATATATAAAGCAGTTTTACTTTTCGCAAAACAATGAAGTATATTTATGGCCATGTATGAAGTCATCTTTGAGTAGCCACACATGTCTTCCAATTTGTATTTACTCAACTACTATGTTCTATGTGAAATATAAAGCATAACAATGATAAGCAAATTGAAAATAAATATCATTGTCATTAGGATTTAGATTTTTCTGCAATTAACTGTGGAATCTTACCATAATACATACACCATTCATTATCTCAGAAAAAAACCGAGACAGATTGCCTTCATTTATTCCCTAGTTAAAGTCTGATGAAAGAAGAAAAGATAAGCTTTCCTTACAGTAAAAACCTAAGTTTGATCTATTGTTATTTAATCTAAAAATGAAAATGTTTCCAATATAAATAAAACCCCAATTTTTGTCTGGAAATAATAGTCTTTATTATTGTATAATTAAATGTTCCTGTGTTGTTTTTCGAAGCTTTGTCCATATTATATAAAGCTAGTAAATTCTTCTTATTCACAAATACAGACTTAATGTTTGAATAATAGGATATTTACATTAACACACCAATTAATGTAGATTATGAAATAGTAATTAATAAAACCATATATGATGCCTTAAAAGAAAGAGTCGGCGTTAGGTAGATATAATTAATTAATTAATTAATTATCTTGTGCAGAAATGTTTAATTTTATTAACCTGCACGCAACATGGTCAACTATCTTATAATAATACAAAAGGAAAGAAACAGTTTTGAATCATATTGTGATCTGTGTATCTCATCTTGGGAATTGGGAAACGTATGTGTGTGTGTGTGTGCGCGCGCGCGTGCGTGTGTATGTGTGTGCGTGTGCGCGAGTGCATGTATAAGTAGTTGCGTATCTGTGTAGGTGGTGTGAGTTTATGTATGTGCACGGGTGCCGGCTCCCGAGTGTGTGAGACTGCAGATAATAAATTTTAGAAGTTGGAGAATTTATCTTTAGCCTTTCTCACACCTGTACCTACCCACTGGTCAGTGAACTGCCACTTCTCTTCTCAGATTACAAATAACATTAATTTGCTAGACATGTAAGTATTAATACAGCAACCGCCCTGGCACAAAAGGACTGAATGAGAGATAATTAACATATGTAATTACTTTGTCATTCAATACACGCCAACCTATATCAACATACCTTTATTATTAACTAAAGATGAACACTATCTCACTGGTACAGTATTGTTTATATTACAGATGAGAAATTTAAAGTCTTGAAGAATCAGATCAAGATATCTATCTAATGAGACAAGGTTTTCTACAAAATAAAAAATTAAGGGAACCACTAATACAATTAATATTGAAATCCGCTTTAAATTTTTTTTTATTTCGACCAAAAGATTATAGAAGTCTTTTCTGTTGTTTAGTTTTTATTAAACTGAAAAAGTAAATATGTTATTGTAAAATTTATAATATTTTAAACCGCTTATTGGAATTCTCTTTAAAAGCCCATACATATCCAACGTGTTACCACAGTCTTCTTAAAATTATATTTCTGGAAAAGATGATATCACTTCAAAGGGTATTTGATACAACAGATCATGAAAGTATTTTCCCATTGAATAGTTTTAAATTGATTAACATATTACCTTTCTTAGAGTAGCCAAAACGTTACAAAGAGTTCTGTACACTAAACTAACAAGTCAGAAGTACATGATATTGGATCGATCTCAAACCTCGCTCTCATACGATTTCTACTGATGACGACTGAGTGAGCAAACCTTTGTTTTGAAATGGCAATAACAATGTCATAGACAATCCATATTGCAGCACAAAGGGTCGTTTCTCTGGATTCTATCAACCAAACAAAGAAATAAATGAAAAGAAAATAGTGAGTTTGGATGGAACGATTTTGGTCAATCAGATTTTTTTTCTATGACATATAATCTTATAGATCGGCGAACAAACTAACGCACATACTTATGCTTTATCCCAAACTGAGGGTGTTTATCCATAATAATCCAGAGGAGGACTTCCTATTCAATAAAAGATTGTTTCTATTCGCGATGCATGAAACATGAGTTTAAAAAAAACCTGTTTGTAATAGTTTACGTTGAATATATAGAACCTAGAAAACGACAAACGTGCACGTATATTTTAAACACCCGCAACCGAAGACACGCATGTACATGTAAACATAAGAACGCCATGTTGTTGTTAGTATATAACCAAATTACGACTAAACACGTGGGAAGTTTGCTCAATAACTTCCCTACATCACGCGGTTCTATTCAAACCTACTATGATGCATCGAATTTTAATATTTAAATCTCAGTGATGGGAGTCAAGTTCTTAACACGACAGCGTATCATCATTATTTTACTTATGTGGTAGTAAAATGCAATTTTGATTAATAAAACACATAACATTACCGTTACCCCCTTTTTAAGTAGGACGGGTCTTTTTCATATTACATTATCCTTGAATCACAAAATAAATATTGTTCACTGAGAGCCGCAAGATAAACGTCTGTATTTTGTATGTACTTCCGCTTCTGGTACGTCTTAAAATCCGAATTCCTCTTGGTCTCACACATTTGTCACGAACGGAAAGAGGATTTTCTGGGTCGCAAATGCTTACGAGTAGTCCAGACTTATAACAACAGTCTTGGTGTATGTGATGTGTGTAAGTTCTGAATTACACACACACGCTCGCACACGCAGAAATAGAGTAGTGTGTATGTGTGTGTGTGTGTGTGTGTGTGCGTGCGTGCGTGCGCGCGCTGGCGCGTGGTGTGTTTATGTGTTTACCTTCATTTTCATTTATTATATATATCCGGGATTTCCAGGTATTACGGTTTATACATTTTACTTCCATTTGTAGCGATTGGTAGAAGAAGAACACGGGAACCGTGCTATTATTTGTGTTCTTTTAGCCCGGGTTTAACATTCTAATTGTGATAAGTCTGCATTCCTAACATAAACATAATTTTCAGCTGCCGCCACCTATAAATTGTCAGTAAAGCTGTGATAGTTCAGGAGCTCGGATCAGCTGTGAGCTTCGTTCTCGCTCGGGAATGTGTGGCATCACTCAATGTTTAAAGAGGTAAATAGTGAACTGAAAAACCAATTCTTGTCGACAGCCGTTCACACTAACACTGACACGTGTCTGAGCACAGCCCGTAGGATCTTACTACATACAGGAAGTAATGTCTTCTTAACATTTACTTTCTAATTGAGGATATACGGTAAGGTAAAAGGCCAATCAAGTTGCTGTCATAGACTTCTAGGGGTTTGATCACGGTGATTAGTTTAAATAGATTGTTTATATATCAGGATGTTATTATATAATGTCACACCTTAATGTTTTACACATGATGTATCATGATGACGTACCTGTAATAATCAGTGATATAACAATAGGCCGACTACGTTAATTGGTGTAGTAGGACGATGCATCATACAAAAGAGACCTCATCTGAATTGTGTAAAAACCTTCTAACACAATAATAAGGCCACCCAAGCATAGTACATAACCCAGGCACGAGTACTTGTCACCGATCATTCTTAGATGATGATGATGATTGATGTTTTACGCCACTTTTGTGCACAAGGTAGGCTAAATGGGCCGAGCGACCTCCAAATGTAATGAGACGAAGTGAAAGATGAAACAACCTTCAGATATGCCCACGCCGGGATTCGAACACGGGTGGTAGTGATCTGTGGTCCAGCACGCTACCGCTAGACCACGGAGGCGCCCCACTGATCATTCTTATAGATGATACAGATGTGATTATCTTTTAAATGTGTCATTAATTGACATCACGTTATGATATATTATTAGGTCAATTTTATATCGCATAATGTGTTATAACGGCATATTATTATAGACTGCCATTTTGTCAAACAATCTACGTCACCTATGCGTCACAAACCGGCGCCGTGGCCACTTCCAAGTTTAGTGACGTAATTGGTATGCCTACGTAAAGGCCTTGCTGTACCAAACATAGACTAATTATTCTTTAGACCGAAGCATAGACGTTTTAATAGCCATTTGGTTAGACAGAAGAATGACGGATGAGAAGTAGATAGCAATAGAGATGTTTTCTCTGTCTGACTGTCTTACTAATTCCATTACTGGCTCCTCAACTCATTCCCTGCTCCAGTATACTCCTCCAGTATATTCAGCGCTTCGATGTTTCACCATCCAAATTAGTAACGAAATGTCCACAAAATTGACATAGACAGGCAGAGAGAGGAAAAAAGAGAGGAAAAAAGAGAGGAAAAAAGAGAGGAAAAAAGAGAGGAAAAAAGAGAGGAAACATATCTAGGAGAGACAATATTCTATCTAATACATAATAATATATATATAATAATAATGATAGATAGATATATAATATGATAGATAGATATATATATATATATATATATATATATATATATATATATATATATATATAATAGATAGATAGATAGATAGATAGATAGATAGATATATAGATAGATAGATAGATAGATAGAAAAACGTTTATTATTTTTCGAATATTTTCAGACGTACATGATGGTATTGTATATTTCTATTGTTTTTATGACTTCATATTTCTCATGAAATCTTCTAGCAATATTATATAGAAACGAGACCTGGTCATTAATAACAAAAATAGAAAAGAAATTGTCTTCAGCACAAAATAGCATGGAACGACAAAACATGTTCAACATCACTTATAAAGACCGAAAAACTAACAAGTGTGTGATGGACCAAACTAAAGTTATGGACATTATCGAAATAATTAAAAATGGAAAATGGACATCACATCACATCAGCTGCAGAACAAGTAATAGCTGAAGTGCAGCACTGACAGTTTAGACACCCATGGGTGGCAAGTGAAATCGAGGAAGGCAACGAAAAAGATGGAGAGATGAACTACAACAATACTGGTGCGATGTGATCTGGTACATGAGAGCAGGTAACCGAGACCTTCGGAGGAAACATCCTAAGGCTTTCGTCCTGCAGTAGACTGATCATGGCTGAAGATGATTTCTGTAACAGGTCGTGTGCGGTGAGAGATAAAGGAAATGTCACATTCCTAATCATATGTATTTTCTATATTATACGAAAACGTATTTAATACAAATAAACATATTTAATAAACGTCGTTCACCATTATGATTAGACTACTATTTGGCTATGAAACTATATTACATGTACTGACTATGTGCAGATAGATATCCATATAGGGGCAACTCCAACTAACTTTGACACCGTCTCCTCGTCATGGCGTCACGTTATCTAGACATCATATCATCGAGTAATAAATCTATGTTGTATGAACGAGATAAACATATGGTGATATTGCCCCCTCACTGGCATGTCAAACCTTTATAAAATACAATTAGGCGAAGGGATGATATTTATGTCTGTCATAAAAGTACTATTACATATTATAATAAATAATAATAAAGCCACTTCTTCTAATATATGACAACCATAATGCGCACTTGCTTATGAATAATGACAGCCATATGGAACCAGTAATGATGTTAACAATGTTATTATCTGTCAGGAATATTTAGTTTGGTCATCACTCTCTTATCTCTCCTTTTCTCTTTCTCTCCCCCATCTCTCTCTTTCTCGTGTAATGCATAGACATATCAGACCAAAATCAATCAAATACTCTATCCTGTTAATCAAGCATATCTTTAAATCCATATGGATTCATATCATTGTCATTTGAATTAAATGTAACAGAAAAACTGACAGTACTGACTTAGTTATCTCAATTGACAATAAACACTTCTGAAGGTTTTTGTTTCAAATGGCTCACGAGACTAATACATAATAGTTTAACACTGGGGTGTGTTTTTTATTCTTAAATAAATATAATAATCAACAATTGAAAATCCAAGTTGTACCTTAATTTAATATTTTGAGCTGAAACAACTTTAGATAAAAGAAAGTATTATCAAATGATTGTCATTGGGTTGGAAGTGGTATTATTTATAAGACGGCTATGTGAAAGTTCAACTCTACATAGAAATTATAATTTGCAACTAATGTACTTTATTCATTTCATCTATAGGAATATTTAATTAAGATTGTGTAACCCGTTTTTGTTTTGTGATCATAAGATTATCAATAAAAGCTTGTAATAGGGATGGGCGATTTTATCTTCTGTGATAAAAATTACATTTATCGTAGAAATAGGACACAGTAAGGTCAGGTGTGCATTTCGTGTAAGCTTCCTTATGATGCCTTTGAAGGCCACATATCAGGGTGGACATAAATCCCTGAATACCATCAAAGCATTTATTTAATCAACCGAAATTTCTTTCAATTTTTCTGATGCGAAGTCCGACGAATGAATAGCAGGTGATCAGAAAGTGTGTTAGATTAATTAGGTTAAGGAACTGGCATGATATCTTGTCCCAGTAGTAAATTATCTCTGAATACCTGTGGCGACCGGAAACATTATACTGTGTTGATGAAACATATGTATATAATATCTATAGTACAGATATTCTGATTGTTAATCTGAAGAACTAGAGGGAAAACATTCATGATATTAATAACATATCTTCATAATGATGTTCATCAGTTCCCTGGATGACAAATTAAGCTGCATTCTCCTAGATGCTTTAGTTAAACTAATAGATACAATGAAACAGATCACTTATTATAATGAATATCAGTTAATTTAGATTCAAGGACAAAGGAACATTGTACTATAAAAGTACTCTATTGCACTATTAAGTTACATAATGAAATAGTCAACTAATTGTAATTAAATGTATTCTCATCAATAGCATCTATTTGTTCGATATTATTTAATGGTTTTGATGATAGTATATTTAAACAGGAACCTTGTAGATAGGAACCTATCTCAATGGACAAAGGAAAAGATAAAACAATCCGAACTGATCATTCCAGCTGGGAAGAGACAAGAAAATATTCTATCGATCAAGACTGGGCTATATTCTTAATAAGAAATGTTCAAGGTTAGCAAATTTGAAAATATAATTTTCAAAAATGGGTAAGGCACAAAACAACATTGAATCAGATGCCAAATAATATTACGATATCATTTCGTGAAGTAAAACCAATATGACAATTGGCACTTGTCATGGATTCATTTACTATATTTTTTAGATTTGCTGTAGATTTGTATTTATCTTTATTTGAAGCTATATTATATTTATCATGTCGAGAACTTGAATACATTCAAGCCTAATTGGAACAATGCTTATGGAAAGGTTTTTTCAGAATATTTTGTCTGATGAAAGAGTGTCATACACATGCACTAAAAAGACAACCTTGCAAATACTGCCGTACACGCACACGTGCAGAATCAACCATACAAACACACTATGATAGACGTAAAGAGGTTTCAATAGCGTCATATTGTTGAAGTCTATGAAGTTGGCGTGATGTATGCCTGATTTCTCGTTTCTATGTAATAGATTGCTCACCTATCTATCTCGATGTGTGTATTTATAGCGACATATGTCGATCACCAAATAAGTGCCCACTCAGTTTTCTAATTATAGTGTATTTCTAGGATCACATTTCTACTGACTGTGTTGATATGGATTATTTGACGTGTTTCGGCAGTCTTCTATATGATACATTTACCGTATTTGTAATTTTAATGATGACAGTAGATCTACAGTAGGAACAATTTAAAACTATGTACAGAATATATCTAATAATGTAATTGGTAGATTTGATATATTATGGACACTCATCTTTTATGCGAGAGGGATACTATAGTATACGTATCACGTGACTTTCAGTAAAGGATCCAGTTATGCCCAGGTGACCACGAGTGTGATGCCTATTACTACATCTAGAATAATCTTCAAATGGAAACATATAATATCGAAATCTACTTAAATCTTCATTAAATCATTCTACTGCAAGGCTAAAAGGTTAATTTAAAAAGGAAATTTAAGATATATCATTTGTTTCTTCTTTTAGTATCATTTTGTCTTGGAAAACATTTATCTTTGGCACATTTTGTCTAATAAAAATTCCTTATGGGTGACAATACATGTTAATATGATTAAATTATATAGCCTATGTTAATAACAAAGGGTATTCTAGCCAGAAATAAGAATGGATATACTCTTTGTTGTCATGTAATTTAACTGCATAATTCCTTTGACAATTTCTTGTTATTACAAGGCTTTATTAAATCAATAACGTTAATAATGCTATAATAATAATGTATAGTTAACAATGTGTTCCCCGTCTCCTCTCTCTCTCTCTCTCTCTCTCTCTTATATATATATATATATATATATATATATATGGTGTGTGTGTGTGTGTGTGTGTGTGTGTGTGTGTGTGTGTGTGTGTGTGTGTGTGTGTGTGTGTGTGTGTGTGTGTGTGTGTGTGTGTGATTGTCATTGTTTGGGCAAATGTGTGTGGGTTTGCGTGCGTTCATATTAGGGTGGTCCTTATTTTTCAACTTTTGAATTTTCATACTCTCACCCCATGTGCGTGTTCCAATAGATAAATAAAATATGGTCAAAGTTACAGCAGTATTAATCAAAGTTTAGGGGTAGCTCAATAGCTTTGACGTTTAACACGATATGCCGATATACGCGAAAAATCGCATATTGGCACATTATGTATATTGTGTATATCATCAATTCGTGTATTCATTCACTTCATTGATCGTTCCAAAGAAGATATTCTGTTTTATCTAATCAGTCAATATTGATCATTGGAATGTTACTTGCATGTGGTGGGTGGTTTTACTCATGGGCCACAGAATAAATAAACCTATATTTTCAATGCTGATGTCAGCCCCTAAATCCGGTATTTCTATCAATATCATAGAAATTTCAGTATCAGTTCTGACATGTTTGTGAGAGCAGCAACACTTCAACATTCATTGAATCATTGTGGACACAATTTGTCAGTGTAGAAAATATAAAAAATTAAAAAATAAAGAAAATGCTTACAATAGGCAGCAACACGCTCAGCAGGAAGAGCACTCCACGAATGAAACCGTTAAACTATGTGTTTCTGCAGACAGTTCTGACAATACGGAGACAGGCGATACAGAAGATGATTTCCTGCCATTCAGAGGAAACCAGTCAGAAGAACCTCCAACTTCTATGCCTAAGCATAGAAAGAGGGCTAGAAAAAGTATCATAAGCCATCAACTGGCTGCTACAATGGATAGGACAAAGCTGTCTGACCGCAAAGCAACTTTATGCTTGCAGCCACCACAAGGATCCTCGGAAATGATGTTAACGATTACTCAATCAACATATCATCAATCTGCCGCGAACGCCATATGCTTCGTCAGGATATTTCCCAGCAGCTAAAGAGCTAGTTTAACCCAAATACCCCACTGACTGTCCATTGGGATGGGAAATCTTTGAAAGATCTCAGGGGAAAAGAATTAGTAGATCGTTTACCTGTTATCGTGTCTGGATTGGAAACAAACCAACTACTTGGTGCACCAAAATTGATCCCCGGCACTGGTACGGCCCAAGCTACAGCCGTCAATCAGTTATTAGAGTAAATTTTGACCAGATGAAGACCAAATTTCGTATCTGTGAAAAGGAAGCGATGCTAATGTCAAAATTAACTTTATGGGATATACATTTAATTGCCAAATAACAATTTCAATACTTATATCAGGCTGTTATAGTAAAGATAAAATAACTTAAGTTAATATGCAACATGGGGTTTGTTATTTGTTATCATCCTATGTATCATATCATCACATGTTCACCTTATAATATCATATTATTTATTTACATAACTAATTATATCCAAATAATGGCACAATCTCTGCCGTACTAGGGTCAGCGGATGCACCATGATATTATTAATAAATGAGATCTGTATATAATGCACTTATGCTAAAGTATATCTACTGTTAAAATGAGCGTTTAATGGCATTTGTGAAAATAGATTAGAAGATGCACCGTTTATCATCACGGGTATCATATGGCAAATTATATATTTTGGATCAAAGAGAACCTATTACATTTTGAAGATCCCCAATTTAATATCACACGTTGAAGTCAGCAGGAATTTCTTGTGATTCGAAGAAACCTGTCCACATATAAATTACGATGTCATTCGGGCTAATCTTTGCTTCATTCAGGTTTCCATCAGCTCAGCAATAATCCTACTTATATAAATCACACGAATAAAGGTACACTCTGTCTCGTACCGATGCCACCATCTCCTCCCGGGATTGCTATAAAAGGGTTGACTATTTGTAGTTTCTCGGCACTAGCCACTTCACAATTGCGAGTTAAAAGGCTGACAGACTTGCATTGCGTAGATTTAGACGATATGTTGGCATATTTGCCACTGACTATAATGAAACCTGATATGAGGTATATTAGCTATTTATATCAAGTTTAAGCCAATTCATTTAGCTGACAAATTAATCAATAATACATTTATCTGGATTATGGATTTGAGCATTATGGAGAATATCTTAATTATATAAATACTTCCTGATTGTGTCTAAAGACCACCATTCTATAGCTAGGCATGTATCTAATACGAAAACCTAAAACAAATATTATATATTTGATATGAATATAAAGATTCCATCCTTACAGATAGGTGCATCATCGATTACCCCAAATGGGTCAGTAAAATGTCTAGGGGTTATTTTTGACCAATGTATTAACATGTGTGGAAATGTCACATCAGTATGCCGAGCTGCCTACTACCATCTTAAGAACATCCACTGTTTAAAAGCATTCATTGGCACACAAAAACACTTGTAACTGTATCTATGTATTTGTTACAACTCGTATAGACTATTGTAACTCCCTGTTATATGGCATATCTGATTATAACATCAATCGCCTTCAGCGAATTCAGAATAGTGCAGCTCGCATTGTAACAAATACTAGAAAATATGATCATATCACCCCAATTCTTCAAAAACTACATTAGCTACCAGTTAGACAGCATATCCATTTCAAGATTATGTTAATAGCTTATAAATCTATTAATGATATGGCACCATAATACCTGTGTGAACTAGTGTCCATTAGAAAGTCATCCCGAAAACTCAAGTCATCCAGTCAGATACTATTGCAGGTGCCAGTGTCTCAGCTCAAGTCATATAGTAATTGTGCGTTTAGTATTGCAGCTCCCCCCCCCCCCATTTTGGGTAATAGGTTGCTGGCAAATATTAGAAATACGTCGTCTTTTGAAAATTTTAAATCTCTTCTAAAAACATACCTGTTTAAGGTCACTTTCACAGATAAATAATTATTATTTTTAAATCATTACCTGGTTTTACAGACATATTAATTGGGGTATTATTATATTACACATTATTTGTACAGCACCTGAATGAATGGCTCCTGTTAGTAAGGATGCTTTATTAAATATACATTATTATTATTATTATTATTTTCTAATAATGTTATGTACATTTTAATATTTACTTTGATGTATGTGCTTGTTCAATATTAACAATATACATCTCTCCGTAAAATGATCTTGCCGCTTGTGTAATCTCTAATGATTTTGATGTATTGGTTTTTCACTGACATTAAAATATGTTTAACTTAACACGATAATCCAATACTCTTGTTCTAATTGTTTACTTACATACAATTTTAAATCCACGGTTTGAGATGTGATATAAATAATAAAATAACAAACGAACATTTGAGTTTTTACCTTGACCTTGTTTCGTTGCGTTTTGATAAAGCGTTGTCTGTTATCGGAAACAAATATGGTAAGATAGTACACTACGCATCGATAGAGATAATAGTTTTTTCGCATGAGCATGTACATGTGCGTGTACTTACTTATGTGCTAGTATGCCTGTCTATCTATGTATCTGTACTTTGGCAACTCCTTTTCGAACGTTTGATGATAATATTATAGATTAAATGAAGAGCCCTTACTAAGAGCAGCCATTCAAAATCACACTTTAGTAATGTACTGATTATGATATGGCTAAACCGCATTAGATCAATCAGATTAGATTTAACAAGATGTGATACACTTCTAATTTCCACCAGCAAACTGTTGCATAAAGTAGAGGTTTCCAGGCTTAGCACACAATCGCTGTACGATTTACTTGATACACAGATAACAGCAATAGGAAATGGAAAGATGACCTTTAATGTTGGATTTACTTTCCAGTTGATAACTCCTACCGTCATTGAGAAAACAATTGTAAATTTATAAATTACTAGCACTTAATATTAAATATAAACACTTTAAAAATCGGCAATTATCACAGATTATGAAAATGTTAGTTGATATAATCATATTTTGAAGTATTTCGCACTATATTCGAATTATGATAATTCAGAATAAGCTAAACGTAATTGAAGTTATTATCAGATATATTATATAAATGTTACTTATGATAATATATCCCAGATCTAAGAAAGACGCATAACACTGTCAACAATTCTCTTAGACAGTAAATAATATATATATATATACATGATATTCAAAGGTACGGCGCCTTGCTTAGTGCTGAAATAGTATAAGTTTAGCCTATTAGTACTATGGCTGTCATTCCATGTCATTATGTTTCTCTCCACTCAACAATACATCAGTATATGATGCAGTCTACTTGGCTATAGATAAGTAATTGTAACACTTCACACTCACTCACTCACTCACTCACTCACCACCACTCACTCACTCACTCACTCACTCACTCACTCACTCACTCACTCACTCACTCACTCACTCACTCACTCACTCACTCACCACCACCACTCACTCACTCACTCACCACTCACTCACTCACTCACTCACTCACTCACTCACTCACTCACTCACTCACTCGCTCACTCACTCAACCATATACTCACACGCACATCAACACCTCACTCACTCACTCACTCACTCACTCACATACTCACCCACATACTCACACGCACATCAACACCTCACTCACTCACTCACTCACTCACTCACCCATCCGCCCACTCACTCACTCACCCATATACTCACACGCACATCAACACCCCGTTCACTCAATCACTAACTCAATCTCTCAATCACTTAACCACCAACTCACTAACTTATTTCCTCTCTCAATCACACGCTGATTCACTCACCAACCAACTCACTCAAAAAATCGACATTAATAAAACTGTTGATTGAAGATTTAATTAGCAATACCCAAATAACAAGACAAACTGGATCAACCGGTTCGTCAACATTTTGTTTATCTAAGGTAATAATTTATTGTTTCTATATTTATTTTATCTACCTTAACAACAATTGTATCACAACAACTACTGAATAAGAAAATTTCCGGTGAGCGAAGGTGGCACCATTTGTTTTAACAAATGCATGATGAAAACTAACTGTTTCTATTTAATCTCAATAATGTAAAAAAAAATTTGTGCAGATTTAAACCTATTTCCAAACGTAACAATAACAATGTAATTAATACCAAAGTTTGATGCAGTTAGTCTAGTATTCATAACATACTTTATTATTTATCGAGCACGGATTAACTAAAGCCATTTCAGGATGGACGGTATTTAAAACAGCTACATCAGCTGTGTGTTATGGTAGCGTCTGGATATAATATTTTTAAATCCAGGACCATGAATAACATAAAAGATTACAGGAAAATCCTTTATTATGACATCAGCTTTTGAATATGTAATTTGGTCGTTAAACACACATTAATAAGAGACGGGTTAAATAACCTAGAGATAATTAACACATTTCTCTACATTTACGTTATGACAAATATATTGAAATATATCTCTATTAGATCGATCTTTTTCCCAATTGTTGAAAGATACCTGGATATAAATATCATGATTTCTTTCTTTCATTGACAATATTTCCAGTAATTGTTAACTATAAGCAGCAATTGTATTCTATTTTTCTCATTTCATCAGTCATTTAATGAGCCAAACTAACTATTTGACACATTTTGACCAATTAATGTATATTAGAGATTACTGTTAGCACAGTTTTCTTTACAAAGAATGTCTTATAGTTTTAAATGTAAACGCTGTTTATATTCTAACGGATCAATTGGGATGTAAGTAATATAAAAAGGTTCTCTGTAATTTAGGTAATGATTTTGTTTGCTGTACCACGAGTTCCTCTTTATATATATTTAGCTTTCTGAGACACATCAACAGGTGTCAGGTGCTAGAGAGCTAGTAGATGTGTCATTAATCCAGGTATTGTTTATGAAATTTTACGTACATTACTTTATTCGCTTCAAAATGACATCAGCGATTTATCATTATTTTCTCTATAATTATATCTTTCTCACTTAAAAACGGACATTACGTCTGTCTGAATTCTATGTTCTAGTATTTACTTCAGCCCAAAGAAAAGGGTACACGAAAACGCTTTGATATTAGAGTATTGTCCTATACATCTCCAGACCGTGCGTCTGAATCTGGCTCAAAACCTGTGTTTGTGGGATGCACCCTAAAGGGTTACCTCTCAGTCAAATGCTATAGATGTGGCCAGCTTTTAAGCTAAACAACTCAACTCAACTGAGTGCGCTTTTGTCATGATTTATGTAAACTATTTCCATTTTATATCATTCGGCAAACAACTTTCGAAACTTAATAGTCAATATATCAGATAACTGACTCTTCTATAATACGGTCATTCGCCTACTCCGCTTCGATGACATAATGCTATTTTTTTTTTCTAAACAAATTAAAGTCGATCAAGAATCTCTCAAATCGGGTCACTCTTTAATAGGATCATAATAGGCAAATTATCCGCCGATGAAATTAGAATCGATATTGAAGCCCTGTGAAACGGGAGAATAAATAACTTGTGCGTTAAACTGATGTTGGGTTATCAAGATAAATATTTAACTAAATGTCGACAGAGTAGCTGCTGAGAGTGACTGGAGATCGACAATCATTTAGCTTCTACGGATGGATAAACTTAACGACGGTAATATATACTACTGTAACAACGTAATATACCCGACTAGTCACCTATTCACTCCGTAATGCTAGTCTACGAGAGATTTGCTCAAATATATTTATCACACTAAAAACGTTATTTTTATATTGTTTTATTGTGTTTCATCTCACATGATAAGAAGTTGCGATATTATTCTGTTTCAGTGAAAATTATTTTCCAGACACCATTTTATTATGTACTTCATGTAAATCCACTAAAATACAGTCTGTATTGTCCTTGGTTCAAATGTCTCTACTTGCTTCGTGCTTATCAGTTGCCTTCAGAACACATAATAAATGCATATCTTAAATACAAGGGATACTCATTTGGTTAAGAAAATGTACATTTTAGCAGGATCTTTAAATCGCAGAAAACATCATATCTAACTTAAATATAGACTTTCGTGTGGAAATACAGGCTAGATGGAATAGACGATTATGTTCATTATTTTAATGAATTTGACTGAAAATTAGATTTCAAAACTTAAATGCTAACATACGTAGTTTGGATACGGCTAAATATTTTGAAAGTAATAATAATAATGATCATAATAATAATAATAATAATAATAATAATAATAATAATAATAATAACAATAATAATAATAATAATAATAATAATAATAATGAATATCAAATAATGTTCACTTATTAACATAGTCATAAGCGCTGTACATTAATTAGATGTTTTCAAACAGTATCAACGATCTACGTTCTTTTCGGTCAATGTATTCTTGAACAGGTGATATTTCAGAAGAGATTATGGATGCGCAAGTCACCACCCCTTCTATTCTCTACCTGACTAGATATTTTGCGTTATCTGGAATATTTTGTAATGGATAGAAGTTCAGACAGATAATCAAGTGCTGTGTCACTGATAGATTTATAAGTTTTACATAAAATCGTGAAAGAGTGTCGCTCTCTAACATGCGTAGTAGTGTAGGTTTAGAAGAATTATGGTATATTTATCACTGTGACAAATACACGTTTTTGAAATTGTCATAGTCAATTTCTATTACAACGGTCTTTACCAGATGAATAGAACACAATAAAAATTTCGATTTGAACAATCTATATATCTATACATGTTTTATTGTTCAGTGAACTGATATAATGTGATTAAGTAATAAACATGATATTCTATATATCTTATCAACATGTAAGTTTAGAAGATTTAGGGTAACTCAAAAACTGGAATAAATTGGTATTGAGAGTGTTGCAAATACATGGATAAATAGTTACTGAATCAACCGTGAACAATTCGTTGTTTTCAGTGATAAGTTTTCAACAGCTAATTATTTTATTGATTGGAACTTAATCTCTTTAGCACATAACTCTGCTAGTAGTATACACTACCATTATAGCATTTCTTTATCGGAAGTATGACTCAAAGATAATAAAACGTTATATAATAACCACTAATTTTAATTTGTTGCCCTGTAAACGATACACAATGGATATTTAATTAAAGCCTTAAGCCATCTCCACATAATAAATACAGATTCACCTTAATTTATTCTTATCAATATCTATCCGATGTCATCCGATCCAAGGATTATTAACAAAAAGGACTTATCAAAGTTTTTCTGTATATTTTCATCCTGTATAACCTGAAAACTATAAAGTTTATTTAAACTAATTGTTTGGATATGATTATCATTTGTTGCGAACTTCATTTGCATAAGATGAATGATGATTGATGTTTTACGGCCACTTTTGTGCATATGATAGGCTAAATGGGCCGAGGGACCTCCAAAGGCAACGAAGTGAAGTGAATGATGAAACACTCTTGTGATAGTGGTATGTAGTACAACACACAACCAACTTGACCACGAAGGCGCCCCTCGTTTACATAATAATTGCTTTTAGATATATACATAGTTTCTAATACAATCGATGTTATTCTAATATTAAGCATTAAACTGTAGTCTCACATTTGTAAATGTTTCATTATCATTGTAATCTTACTGACCACATTTCGTGATTTGTTATTCAATCTTTTGAAGACCGATCTATTGTTGACTGCGACAAATCCTACAAAGAAATTGGTTACTAATTATTCTGTGGTCTCCACTGAATTTAGAAATTTTAATAAAAAGTCTAAATTGAGTTCAGGTCCGGACAATATATCCGATATATTACTGGAAAAAATTAAACAATTAATGACATCCTAGAACCTATTACCGATTCTATAAATCAGTCATTAACAACAGGAATAGTACCACGAAAAATGAAAATAGCAAAGTCATTCCCATCCATAAATCATCTGATCCTCGTATTGTAAAAGCAATGTAGACCTGTTAGCCTGTTACCTGCTTTCTTTCCAAATTATTTGAACGAATGGCCTAGGAAAAACTCACGACATTTCTAATATCAAAAGCTATCCTTTGTAAACACCAATACGGATTCCGTCCCAAACATTCCACCATCCACCCTATTATTCGTATTCTAAATTATGAATGCAGCCTCTATGTCCAAGCCTGGTCAGGAATTCACACTAGCTGTACTTTGCGATAGTTCAAAGGCGTTCGATGTTATAAACCATGAAATATTACTTAATAAAATGAATAACTATGGTATTTATGGCATAGCACGTTATTAGTTTCACTCGACAACAATTTGTTGAGGTTGGTAGAAAGGTATCTGAAAGGTTACCCAGCACAGTTGGAGTTTCACAAGGGTCTATTATTGTCCCGTTACTATATCTAATATATGCCACCGACATAGGCACTTGGTGCACGGGGAGTGGTTTATCTTTGGCTGACGACACAACATTGAATACATCAAATTCAAATCTTAATGAACTATATGAAAATGCTAATGTGTAAGTCAACGATATCTTCCCATTTAATACCCATCAACTTATATCAACATAATACAAGCTGAAGATGATCACTATGTCATTGGTACAAATTCGTTGATATTAGTGGTTAGATGAACCCGTAATATAAAACACGAACGATGACTAAAGTCATGAAGAAATGAAAAAATGAAGATATTTATTTCTACAGAAATGTTTTTATATATAATAATAGATACCTTTGAAGGAAGCACTAATACAAACAGTATGATCTATCAATGCCTGAAAACTAAATACATTTGATTGAGACCTAGACGCCTTTCACGTTATTCGATTCAAATAGACAACATTGAACTTGATTAAATCAGAAATAACTATAACAAACTGTCAACAGATGTGAAAATACGAGATGCTTAAATATGATCAGTCTGCTTCTGTGATATAGTTGTTTCCTCATTATGATGCCACCTTATTTGTCATGATTGATCTCCCACGCACTGCAGTATTGCCTTTCTCTGTATACTCTTGATAATTGATATCCCATTCCTAGCTTCGCCAGTCTCTCCCATTCCCTCTCATGGGTTTTCCTTCACAGAAACTTCTGATACAGGTTTCTTTTTGTAGCTTTTGTTCCTTTGGGGTCTGTAGCAAAACAGGTTTAAGTAGCTACACAGGTCCTCCAATTTGTATTGAATTCGACAACTATGTTCTAGGTGAAAGATAAACGCCACAAATAATATGCAAATTGGAAATAAATATCATTGTCATTGTCATTGTATCTTCATAATTGTCATATACCTAGAATGTTTTATTATCTTCGTGGAGAGGTTTGTATAACTGTGTTACGTAGACTAACCAAGCTGAGTATGTCATCATTTCTACTTGTTCGCTGTAATTTCTATCAAGGATTCACCTGTTTACAAAATAATTGCAATTGTCCATACTTCATGTTCAAGGAAATAATTTGATATTTGCAAAATTGGGAAAATACGTTTCTAGGTCATTCAATGCATTCACATATATTGTATTATATTATTGTGCACCCTATAAGCATTTGGGTTAACTTATTTTCGTGAATTAACCAGAACTGAGTGGATCTTGGTGCTAATAGACACCATGAAAACGTGGAATTCTTTGTGGAATTAATGCAAAATTGTGAATTGTTCTGAATAAGAGTTATAACAATGGATAATGGGTAGTAATGTGATAGTAAAGACCACAGAGGCCGCTCATGTAGACCAACAGAGTCCGGAAGAAAACGTAATACCTTGATACTTTTAATACATAGTTTCGATCAAAGATTCATTATTGGTGTACACCTTTTCATTCAGTCTTAGTCGACCACAATTCCTAAACCTCGTGACATTTGTTTCGGATATATTTATACTGAGACCATAGTTCGAGCAAACCTCACTCAGTACCTTTAATTGACGTTGAACACGGCCTATTGTTTCATTTACCTTAGCAACACCATCAGCATAAAGTAGCATATGTACATTCGGCATTGTTCCATTGATAGATTGACCAGGACAGGCGCCATTACACATATGTACAAACTCATTCAGATATAAAATGACCAGAAACGGACTCGGCATACAACTCTGACGGGTACCAACTAGTTATACATTCAAATGGTGCGGTTAAACCGCTGGGAATTTTGACTCGAGATGTTAATTTGCTACGCATTGATCGAAGCACCTTTAAACCCTACCGTGACTACCCTCATTGATAAGTATGCACAGTAAGTGTAAGTGTGGGTTAGAATCGAAGTATTTACTGAAGTCGATGAACACACAATAAGCCCCCCCCCCTCCCAGCTCTTGACATATATTTCTGGGCCATAACCATTAATGTAAATATATGGACAATTATGGATTTTTCTTTCTGATATGCACCTTGACTGGGATTTCTCTTTTGCTGAGAATAGGCCCAATACATCATTCTCAATTCGATATTTTTGTAAAATATTTATCAAGCGTACATAATAATTATATTCGTCTATAATTATTGGCTTCACTTTTATGTCCTTTTATGTAATGGGCTGATAATAGTTTCGAACCACATATCAGGGTACATACCAGTAGTAAGAATTGCATTAAACAAGTCACATAAATGCCTGGCTATATATAACATGCATGCTGTTCTTTGAAATTTCACATGGCAATCTATCAATGCCTGGAAATTTATTACGTTTGGGTTCTTTAGCACACATTCAACCCCTGATAACGTGATATCGGTATTCAATTCTCGTGGAATGTTATTTTCACAATTTATGCAACATGAATCGTGATTTATAATAACATCACATCTTTGCCGCTTGTTGGTGGGGCGGTTGCGCTTTATAGAACATCAACACTAATGTGCACTGCTTTATCTATGTTGTTATTTTCCAAGGCATCGTAGAGACCATTGTTCAGCTTGTCCTAGTTGATTGCACTTGAATATATATATATATATATATATATATATATATATATATATATATATATATATATATATATATGAATGCGTATAATTATGTGTGTTTGTTCTTGCAATGTTCTATTATATAACCTAAGTATCACAGTAAGTGTAAGTGTGGGTTAGAATCGAAGTATTTACTGAAGTCGATGAAAACACAATGAGTGTGCATCTGTATGTGTATGTTTGTTTGCATTTCGGTGTATGTGAGCGCGTATATATATATATATATATATATATATATATATATATATATATATATACGAATCTATGGAGGCGATATATGTGTGTAAATGTTTGTGGGTGTGTGCGTGTATGTTCGGTGCGTGTGTGTTCATGTGTGTGTTCATGTGTGTGGGTGTATCTGCGTGTTACACCACAGGCAACAATTTCTTTGACCCCTTTTCTACACCTGTACTAATTAACTGATCAGTGAACTCCCATTTCACCTCTAAGATTACAAATGAAGTTAAATTGCTAGAAATAACACTTATCCATACAATCTAACAGACACGCAAGTAACCATACACCAAAGATTCTTACCCGCGAGGAGCGAATTATTGACAATTAACATATATAATTATCTCCGCATTTAATACCCATCAACTTATATCAACATAATACATGCTGAAGATGATCACTATGTCATTGGTACAACATCGTTGATATTAGTGGTTAGATGAACCCGTAATATAAACACGAACGATGACTAAAGTCATGAAAAAAATGAAGAAATGAAGATATTTATTTCTACAGAAATGTTTTTATATATAATAATTAGATACCTTTGAAGGAAGCACTAATACAAACCGTATGATGATTTGAAATCCATTTTAAATCTACGTAACCTAGAAGACTACGAAGGTCCTATAAAACGGAACCTATCAGTGTACATACATCAATTTCAAAATAAATGATGTCATATTAATGGTATTTCTGCTTCTTATCTTGTGTTATAATGTTTTACCTGGTCACGTAAAATAATTATCATACATGCCATAATTAAATTCATTCTCCTACGTTAGCGTTGCATTTAAGGACGTCATCTCCTACACTAACTTGTAATAAACTGAATTTTATTTATATTTCTGATCTTTGTATATTACGCCTCAATATGGATCGCTAATTGATCTTTTGTAATCTGATTCTAACTCATTATGAATACAGCATTATTTCCCGCTAAAAATACACCAAATCTTTCGAATATATCAAAAGATTAATTAAACAAACTCCATTTAGAATATATTTTCTGTTAAATCTGATAACCGTGTACAATTATCCATTTATTTAAATGAAATAAAATCTACTATAATGTTTATTATTTGTTCTTTAAAATATATAATTTGTTTTATTATAAATCTATATTAAATTTCTATGATATTTTGATCATATTGATATAATCTACGAAATACACATTTTATTTCTATAACTCATATACTACATATGATGTTATTTTATCGCCTAACCTCATTACTACATCCGCTTTAAACATTTGCGTTTACAAATAAAACAATTTTAAAGGTTCTCCAGTCATTCAATCGAAGTTTCTTAAATGCTAATACATTTTACAGGAATTCGTGTAATGAATGAATTGGTTAGATTGATGTAATTTGGTCAGTCAACCAGGATGTCAGACTAGGAAAGGCTATTTAGAATACACAGTTGTTATTATTCGCTTTACCTCACTTGATAAGTGGATTATACCAACAAACTTTCATTTCGTTGAAGAAAGTGACATCCCTAAAAGCTGAATCGATATCAGTAAATTATTAACAGGATATGTCGTGCAAAAACCAATAATTTAGTTATTTATTTACTGGTTTCTTTTGTAAATAATTTGATTATTTAGACGTTTAATAGCTTGCTCTTAGATAGAAATCTATTTATAATACAAACATCATATAGTTCTAAGCAATTAAAGACAAAACTATTGATGTATAAGTAATCATATCAGATCTTATGCGTTGATAAAAAATAGTTTATTATTATAAATAATAAAATTGAAAGCAGACATTTCGTCAAAAGAACAGCTATAGTTGATATCAATCTAAATCTTCACTTAGAAATCTGGACTATTTCCAGCATACGGATATTTTTTGTCAGTACATATAGTATAATAATAAAAATATATTTTATATATATATATATATATATATATATATATATATATATATATATATATATATATATATATTTTATTTTTAATATAATTAGATTTTTAATAAATGGAGGATATATAAATTACATTATGTTCAACATACATTCAATAATAGTGTCAATAAAAAATAAAAAATAAAATGAGTGCAAATTCTTAGTTCATTAAAGCGGCAGTAGCATTGATGATGTTAACCTGTTACGATGATGTTAACTAAATTTAACTAGATGTGATATACTTTGAAAATATATATATATATATATATATATATATATATATATATATATATATATATAATTAGAAAAACATATATAAGGAAAGAAAATTCTAAAGGAATTTACTAGGGGGATCATGTAAATATAAAAAGTTCACTATTATCTACACAGAACCTCATTTTGTGTGATTCACTAAAGCAAATAATTGATCAACCGCGCGAATTCCTCAAAATAAAGCCTACAACAGAAAGGTTAATACACAGCATAATTTAATAATATAAACAGAAATCAGAATAAATTTGGATCAATGCTCATGGTAGTGATACAACTCAATAGGAACGACCAGTTTCCACTTAATCAAGTGTTCATCAGGTTTCACAGAATGTCTAACGTTAACACATTGCTCGTGGCTTATAAACACCATTTCCACTATGAAGCGACCCACTTTTGCCTTCAGATCTGTTACATCCAGGAAGTGTGATATTTAATATGTTTGTTCTACTTGTGAAATTACATAACCCGGTGTTTAGAAAACATCTAAAGAACGATCGAATGGAAATAATATAGTTATAGAAGTGTGAAAAGCGCGGTTTAGCCATTGAAATTGCTTTGGATTGAGAGTGCGTGTGTGTGAGTGTGTGTGTGTGAGTGTGTGTGTGTGTGCGTTTGTTTGTGTATAATTATGTATGTCTATGTTTGTGTGTTTTCAATTAAGTGGGGGTATCCGAAGACACACACATACACACACACAGTTGCACACATGCACACGCACGCGCGCGTGCGCGCAAACACCCACACATGCTTATTCTATTTAACTGTTTTCTTGTGTTTCCATTTAGTGCTGATATCAATTTTGCACATATTGTTATGTTTTGCACCGCCATCTATACTTTGTCAGTACTGTCTTGATAGGAGCCTGGGCCAGCTATAAACGTCTGGATCAAGAATACCTGACACGCATCAATGTTGCGACAGGGAGACAGTGAATATACGAACCAATTATGAGTTCTACATATATTCACAATACTTTGTGGTTCTCAGCACACCCCTGTTTATTCCTGTTTTGCCCGGAGCTATATATTAAGTTAAAAATTATGCCGAGTTGTTCTCATAGAGATTCACGAGGTGATGATGATGATTAATTGAAATATATGGTTTTAAATCAGCTTATTTGTATATAGTGTTATGTCATAATGTTATACACTAATGACATATCACAATATCATACCTGCCATAATCAATGGTATATCAATACGCCAACTACACTGCATTTTATTTGTAGATGTTGCATCATACAAAAGATGCCCAGTAGCTCGCCTACTCATATATCAGCTCAATCCATTTACTTAACTATTCACCATCACACTGCTCCTAAAGTAATTATCCCACCAACGTACCCACCCAAAGTGCATTACCAAGACACAAGGAATATCTATAACATATTATTCCAAGAGATAATAACGAAGCTATTGTCCATGTTAATGTCTTCCTATCACATCATGTTATCATTAATTGTATATCTGTCTCATCGATGTCATTATTATAACGACACACTTTTATAAGCACCCATCTTGCCAGGCAATCGACGTCAAATAGATGTCACAAATTGACGTCATAACCACAGCCAGTTTTATGACGTAAGAGGTATTCTCGGATAAAGGGCTTGTTACGGTGGCAGTTATGATAGTATTTGTGTCAAATATATAAATAAGACTGGATAGACAGACTCATAAACGCATTAATAGACACTCAGTTAGACAAACGACATGACGGGGTAGAAGTAGGTAGTAATATGGCTGTCTAGATGTCTAATAGTCGCTCCTCAACTCATTATCTGGATCAGCATTATGTTCCAGAACATGCTGCCCTTTGAACTCCCGCCGTTCACATTGGCGTCAAAATGTTACCTAAACTTACTATAGATAGACAGATGGAGCGAACATATCGCAGAGACTAAAGACGAACACAAAAGATAGCTAAACAGGCGACAAATATGACATGACTTGTTCTTCAACAGTTCTCTAAATAATGAAGAATGTCCACTATAAATACATTTGATTCGGCTTGTGTTATTTGTGGAGTGAGGCGCGCACGTACGCGCGCGCGTGTGTGTGTATGGCACAGAACGACACGCCAATGGGTAAACACGCAAATCCATAAATAGATGAAAAAATAAATCAACAAATAAATGAGCGAATAAATAAACGATTGAATGAACAAAGCAATAAACGAATAAATGAACCCTGGAAATGTATATCAGTGGCAAGGGTGGAATATTTAATAACAATACTCTTATTTTCACTATTATTAATATATTTATTTAGGTAAGCCAAGGGGCTGAATGGTCCTGTCTTTGGGGGAATGAGAATGAGTGAGTGAGTGAGTGAGTGAGTGAGTGAATACTTGAGTGCGTGCGTGAGTGCGTGAGTGAGATAGTGAGTGAGTGTTTTGTTTAGCCTGGCCGCTAGTTTCATTCGAGACAGATGTTCGAGGGCCTAGGTTCGTACCTAAGGAGGAGCTGCTTCTCATTTACGTAATCAACAACTGACTGACTCATAAACAAGATAGATGTCAGGTAATTAGTGACATGTTAACTTCTAGATGTTGACGACAGTTCTGTGTTGTATTCTTACGCTAGTTAACACATTGCTCGTGGCTTATAAACACCATTTCCACTATGAAGCGACCCACTTTTTCCTTTAGATCTGTTACACCCAGGAAGTGTGATATTTAATATCCTTGTTCTACTTATGAAATTACATAACCCGGTGTTTAGAAAACATCTAAAGAACGATCGAATGGAAATAATATAGTTATAGAAGTGTGAAAAGCGCGGTTTAGCCATTGAAATTGCTTTGGATTGAGAGTGCGTGTTTGTGTGTGTGTGTGTGTGAGTGTGTGTGTGCGTTTGTTTGTGTATAATTATGTGTGTCTATGTTTGTGTGTTTTCGATTAAGTGGGGGTATCCGAAGACACACACATATACACACACACAGTTCCACACATGCACACGCACGCGCGCGTGCGCGCAAACACCCACACATGCTTATTCTATTTAACTGTTTTCTTGTGTTTCCATTTAGTGCTGATATCAATTTTGCACATATTGTTATGTTTTGCACCGCCATCTATACTTTGTCAGTACTGTCTTGATAGGAGCCTGGGCCAGCTATAAACGTCTGGATCAAGAATACCTGACACGCATCAATGTTGCGACAGGGAGACAGTGAATATACGAACCAATTATGAGTTCTACATATATTCACAATACTTTGTGGTTCTCAGCATACCCTGTTTATTCCTTTTGGAACCATGGAAATAATGCTTTCTCATCACACCGGCTGTTTTGCCCGGAGCTATATATTAAGTTAAAAATTATGCCGAGTTATTCTCATAGAGATTCACGAGGTGATGATGATGATTAATTGAAATATATGGTTTTAAATCAGGTTATTTTTATATAGTGTTATGTCATAATGTTATACACGAATGACTTATCACGATATCATACCTGCCATAATCAATGGTATACCACCAATACGCCTACTACACTGCATTTTATTTGTAGATGTTGTATCATACAAAAGATGCCCAGTAGCTCGCCTACTCATATATCAGCTCAATCCATTTACTTAACTATTCACCATCACACCGCTCCTAAATTCCTAAGTAATTATCCCACCAACGTACCCACCCAAAGTGCATTACCAAGACACAAGGAATATCTATAACATATTATTCCAAGAGATAATAACGAAGCTATTGTCCATGTTAATGTCTTCCTATCACATCATGTTATCATTAATTGTATATCTGTCTCATCGATGTCATTATTATAACGACACACTTTTATAAGCACCCATCTTGCCAGGCAATCGACGTCAAATAGATGTCACAAATTGACGTCATAACCACAGCCAGTTTTATGACGTAAGAGGTATTCTCGGATAAAGGGCTTGTTATGGTGGCAGTTATGATAGTATTTGTGTCAAATATATAAATAAAGCTGGATAGACAGACTCATAAACGCATTAATAGACACTCAGTTAGACAAACGACATGACGGGGTACAAGTAGGTAGTAATATGACTGTCTGGATGTCTAATAGTCGCTCCTCAACTCATTATCTGGATCAGCATTATGTTCCAGAACATGCTGCCCTTTGAACTCCCGCCGTTCACATTGGCGTCAAAATGTTACCTAAACTTACTATAGATAGACAGATGGAGCGAACATATCGCAGAGACTAAAGACGAACACAAAAGATAGCTAAACAGGCGACAAATATGACATGACTTGTTCTTCAACAGTTCTCTAAATAATGAAGAATGTCCACTATAAATACATTTGATTCGGCTTGTGTTATTTGTGGAGTGAGGCGCGCACGTACGCGCGCGCGTGTGTGTGTATGGCACAGAACGACACGCCAATGGGTAAACACGCAAATCCATAAATAGATGAAAAAATAAATCAACAAATAAATGAGCGAATAAATAAACGATTGAATGAACAAAGCAATAAACGAATAAATGAACCCTGGAAATGTATATCAGTGGCAAGGGTGGAATATTTAATAACAATACTCTTATTTTCACTATTATTAATATATTTATTTAGGTAAGCCATGGGGCAGAATGGTCCTGTCTTTGGGGGAATGAGAATGAGTGAGTGAGTGAGTGAGTGAGTGAGTGAATGAATACTTCAGTGCGTGCGTGAGTGCGTGAGTGAGATAGTGAATTAGAGTCTTGTTTAGACTGGCCGCTAGTTTCATTCGAGACAGATGTCCGAGGGCCTAGGTTCGTACCTAAGGAGGAGCTGCTTCTCATTTACGTAATCAACAAGTGACTGACTCATAAACAAGATAGATGTCAGGTAATTAGTGACATGTTAACTTCTAGATGTTGACGACAGTTCTGTGTTGTATTCTTACGCTAATTAATTTTTCTTTCTAAATATAAGTAAAACATAAAAGCAAGCTACACATATCAGAAACATGACAGCATTGAAGCTCCGCAGCTTCTAATCCGCAACCGCTAGGTTACGAGTCCTACATCCTAACTAAGTGCGCCATCAGAAGTTGGCATGTGACATGCTCGGTTATTTTATGACAAACCAACTCAAGCTGTCACCGTCGAGATGTTTACCTGTTCCTAAAAGAAGGCGTGACTTTCACATTGGCAGGTAAACACTGTTTAAAGCATTATACATATGATTAGGCCGAATATAAGTTACCAACCTATATACAGAGATAATCCGTTATTCCGACAAGGTTTGTCATGTGATAATATGTCGGATAAAGGTGAATGTCGAATAATGATCTGCTCATTGGAAAGTTTACACATTTGTGTTTGTAATTGACCATGAATTATTATGCTTCGCTATGAGATAGCCACAGGCAATGGAAGCATCGTGAGTCGATGTGTATGGTAAGGAACGATTGTAAATGGTTACGATATAGCAATTATCGCGGGTGGGCGGGTTAAGCAGTCATTTGTAATGGAGCCAAATCCGTCACAGACAATAGTGTGTCGGAAGGTGCATTTTCTGAATAAGCGATGTACGTATTAACGAATTCTCACTGGATATGTAGGCCTATATATCGATAAGCTGATGATGCAACAAGTAGGTTAGGAAACAATAAGTACAATAACTTTATAAAACGACAAAATTTAAACGACGATACTGCATAGAAATGATTAATACTCCAAATGTGAACAGAAGCCAGAGTTAAATATAAACCCAAGTAAATGGGTTACTGAAATAAACATGGAAATATTATGTATCAACAGCCAATTGAATCCACTTCAAAAATAATATTCTTCTTCAAACATATGGGAGAATACTAGTATCCAAGAATTACTACCCACCTGTGATCGATCACTGGAGACGTAACCCAAATATAAACATTATTAATAAATAACAGTATAACATATATTATTATGAGTATCTTAATGACTATTTTAATGGTGAGTCTGGATTTGGAAATGTGATTTCAGCTTTTCTACTGTGACGTGATATGAGATATCCAAATCTAACTTGACATTCGACATCATACATTACTCCTACTGAACTTTCTTGGACATTTCTAGGGTGCTCCACTTTGATATGCAGCGATAACAGACAAACTGTTATGCATTCACCAATATGCATGAGATAATTATGAGAAGAGTGTGTTGTGAAGCAACACCTGGGTATATAAAATCAACTATAAAGTTGTCAACTGTGTTGATAGAAATCCGTAAAGATGCGCCATACTGCAAGATACCGCTGCACAAACCGTAAACAACAGAATAAACTGATATATTTAGAAACAATATAGAGCTTTGTATTACTCATAATTCATCAAGCTATGTCGTCAGTGATTTAGCGATGGGCACAAATCAGAAGAATCACCCCAACAACTAGAAACAATTTAGTGCACAAATACCAAAGCACGTAACAAGCCATCTGAAATGTAAACCAGAAATAGTGTTCAGCTAGATGGAATAGTGGTCGCGGTAATCGAAATAAATAACCAGAAGAAAGGTCAATTGTCAAACTGGTACACCTCATTTACGTCTACCTAATTCCTTGGATGTTATTCTTATTTTAGAATATCATATTGAATGTCTCTTCACATTAACCGTACCATACCCTACTTATAAACTGGAAATCTATGGTACTAATGTCTGCAATACTTTAACTATATATATATGAGTTATTGGCCTGTGGATAATATATATATCTTGGTCTTTTCACTGTTTTGTTACTGCGGGAAAAGACCAAGATGGTATTATCGATGGTGTCTATCAAGGTTATAATCCCGACATAATAGTTTCCAATCGAGAATTCCTTCTGGATCCTGAGATCACATTGGAGGACGTTGCTGATCGAATTTGGCTGTCTGATGCTTGATATGGAAAATATGGGGTTATGCCATCATATTCAGACTACTGTTTTGTATAGGGAATTGCATTATATCGTTGTTGGCAGACAAGTTTAGTTTTTAACACAGAGTTAAAGGTAACTATCCAAGCAAGAGAAAATTAATATTAACACTAACAAAACATGTTTGTTAAAGGGAAATTGTTTTTGTTGTTGTTGTTATTTGGGTTATTTAGCCTAGGCATTGATCACACCTGGGACATATTCCGGGGGAGAGGCGGTTCCTCAAGTAAATAAATCCCAGAAGCACCTGTATTAGTTAGTTATAAAAGTAATGAACAAATATCTTGTTATATCCCTTCACTGTATTGGGAAAACCTTTCTGCTTTAATTTGTTTTGTGTATGTACGTGTGTGTGTATGCGTGTGTGTGTGTGTGTGTGTGCGTGTGTGTGTGTTTGTGCGTCAGTACATACGTATATATTTGTGTATATATGTATGTGTGTATGTTTGTATGTATTTGAGTGTATTTATCTGCGTGCGTACGTGCGTGTTGTATGTGCGTGCGTGAGTCCAGCTTTGCAGTTTACGTGATTGTTGGCTATCCAGGTTCCGATTAATTAAGCCCACAGGGCATTAAATATTAAGAGCAAATATTATTGACTTTAACATCATCATCATTAATATTATTGCTATACACTAAACCATTTGTTAAGTATCTCACGTCTGTATTGTATTACAATAATATGCTGTGGGTCTTCTGGGAGATAAGAAGATATCGCTTCCCAAACTGTTTTTTGAGCACATACAATTGTTTACTGTTATTATAGCCATAGATCATTCCAAGTGGCCATCTTCATGACATGTTTTGTCAATACTGTCTAAACGTTTCTTCGTTAACGTGCACCTCAATCATTCCTAAATGTCTACTCAGTGGCCTCTCCGTTAACCATGTGCATGTGCAGGTCTTCTAAACTCTTGGAAACCTGCATTTTGGTAAAATATTGAAGAGTAACATTGATTTTTAAGTTGCTCTCTATTTAAATTAACCTCACTTACTGAAGTTTCTAAACTGAGTTATCATTCCCTAATAAATCATTTGTGAACGTCTAAGTCCTGCTAAAATCTTGTCTTCGCACAATAATTGTACCAATTACTCAGATAATATATTCATCACTAAGCTCTAGTGTGTTCTCTTCATATTTTAAATATGCCCATGTAAACCTCTTCTTAACAAACCAACTTTAACAGCGAATGACCTAAACAGCGATTTCTAATATATCTTTCATATCTAAGGTATTAGAAAAGTCTTGTCCAGTCGTGTGAACGTTCACTTAAACTTTAATAACGTGTCTAATGTTTTCAGTCTGCTTACAAACAATTTCACTCAACAGAAACCACTCCACTGAATGTTCACAACGACATATCACTAAACGTGGACACAGGAATGGTCGCAGCATTTGCAATATTATATGTATCAGCAGCTTTTGATTCCATTAATTATTCTGTTCTTCTAGATATATTCTTTAATTGGTATGGCATATTGGCCATAGTAGTCACTTGAATCCACTCATTCTTAATAAATGGTTTTCCATCAATAAAAATAAGAAACTGTTTTTCAAACGCAGTGCCTTTATTTTGCCATGTTGCTCAAGGTTCTATTCTCTAAGGCTCTGTATATCACACCACTAAGTTCTCTTATTCACACACACACACACACACCAATTAGACCATCATTGTGCAGATGATACCCAAGTATAAACATATTTATCTACAGCAGACAAAGATCCTTATCTTACACACCTAGCTGACAGTCTCTGTGATATTTCTGATTGGATGGCAAACAATAGACTTAGGCTCAATGCGAACAAACATATTTCATTATTATTAGTACATCCAGACAACGGAGCAAACTTACTAGTACGTAAGTAATTGCTTTTATTCCTCCACATACTGTAAATAATTGACATATATATTTTCATGAAACAATATATAGAGAGGTAACACCAATAACATTATAGGTTAAGAACTATTGGCAATAATATAAATTATTTGACATTCAAGACGTGATATATACTGATATTGGGTTAGGTGTTACCTAAAAAAGAGGTGTGAGAAACCCTATTAGTATCAGCGAGACAAACAATCTATCAATATAAGGCACACAGTATGGAAATATTACAGACTATCAATGTACAGTCTTTTCACACTACGAACAAATAGTTTTTTGGTGGCTATATGTTATACTTTAGGCTGTACATTTTCCCATATTGCGGGACCTTGGTGTAATATTGAATTAGAAGCCAGACAAGTGCTTTTTACATATTACCCGTTTCTTCCCTACGCTCATCCTTAATCATAGCTACACACCATCACACACTGTATAGCGATTTTAATTTCAGAAAACAGTTTTCTCGGAAATGTCGCTGCTGCTTCTATCATATTCGTGACTTTCGCCGTATGTATCGGTATTTTTCTCATTCGGTCTCCTAAACCATCACTATAGCAGTCTTTACTGTAGGCTTAATTACTGAAACTCTCTTTATAAAATTGAATCTACGGATATTCTAACATTTCAGTGTGATCAGAATTCCATAGCTAGGTTTGTCACACGGTCTCCTCGGGTTTTCCTATCCTGTCCCACTTCTGAAATGTCTTCATTGTTTCCCTGTTAAATCTCGCGTCACTTACAAACTCTATGCCATTGCATATCAAACTCTTTCTTCCGGAGAACCTTCATATCTATTTTGCATGCTTTCTCTAGCAGCCAAACCCAGAGAGCTCCATGCATCTCGTTTTCAATTGTTGTCTGTTTCCAGGGTTAAATCTCATGCTGGGACTCGTGCTTTATCAGGTGCTGTCCCTACACTTTGGAAATCACCCATAAACATGTTAAGTAATATCAATCTTTGTTTCTTTCCTTCACCGTTGAAAGAAATCAACTTTTCAGGCTCATTCGACCATTTGTTGATGAATTTTGGGTTGTACCTGGACCGTTTTTTAAACATGTCAGAAATCGAATTGTGTAAAATGCAAAGCTATTATCCAGACAGATCGTGATATTAATTGGAATTGAAGTCGGTGTACTACGGTTAGACAATTTATGATAGTATTTATACTTGCTAAGATATATAATATATCTACTATGAGATAAAATCAAGAATGTTATACTAAATCATAACATTAAATAAATCACTATGATAACAAATAAAACTGTATAAACACTAAAACGTACTTTATAACTTATCGTTTAAATTATTATTATTACTTTTATTATTATTATTATTATTATTATTATTATTATTATTATTATTACTACTACTACTACAATTAAGGTTGATACAATTGGAATTATGACAGTAACCACTCCCATTACTGAAACAATTACTACGACAAACTATATGTATGTATCTGTATGAGTGTGTGTGTGTGTGTGTGTTTGTATGTGTATTTATTTGTGTGTGTGTGTGTTGTGTGTTTGTGTGTGTGTATTTGTGTGTGTATTTATGTGTGTCTATGGATGTTTATATGAGGTGTTGTATTGTGTTTATTCGTGTAACGCCGTATGTTCAATACTTTTTAACATCTCTCTGTTCAGGTTTTCAGGGATTAGTAACAATGTAAGGCTAACACAATATTATTCTTATGGGCGACATTGCATAGTACATGAAGCATCGTAATTAGTCAGGGAAGAGGATTTACTACGACTAGGTAGTACATGACAGCAAGTTGGTAAAGAACAAAAACAATCCGATCGTTCCTTGGTAGACCACGGTATTTGTTATAAGAAGGAAAACTCAGTTTATAAAAGCGTTCCATAACACCAGACGGCTATACTATACCACCGTCATACCCATCGCGATATCTTTAGAAACACAATGCCATTTCAAGAATCTGTGTTGAAGTACAATTGTCTACATAGACGAATCAACCTAGAACATTTCATTATTGATATGTTTGTCAATGACATTTAGCATGTAATCGCTGACGCGTTCGTCACTTATTCCTAAACAGCTCGTCATCGCCATGTTGATTAGGCATTATAAAGGGTCTCTTCTTTGGCATGTCCATGATTCAGCCCGAATTATCTTCAACAATCTGTAGCAACCTGATTATTGTTCAAACGGCAATCCAAAGATATGACAGATAGTCCGATATAGATGACGTGCTTGTAATTGGAACATTTGTAATCGTTTTAAGTCAAATTCTGATAGATAAAGTTAATGGAAAGTGATAGAATTATCTTAGATAATGTATTAGATTCCGATAGGAATGTTGATTTTACTTTTACCAGTCAAAAGATATAACTTATGAAATCAGCAAACTTGTATCCATCATGATTGTCTTTTAGTAACTGATTACTGCAACAACAATTACACAAATATTATAATAATAATAATAATAATAATAATAATAATAATAATAATAATAATAATAATAATAATAACAACTACTACTACTACTACTATTAGTATGCACGCAGTTGCCGACTTATTAATATACATCTTGTTGTTAATATATGTAAATATTATTTTTTCTATGTCTTGATTAGAATGGTTGCGCTTATTCTGGTTATTGTTGTTATTTAAGTGAATTTCAACAACGTGCGCAAAAACCGGCTCATGGATATATCCTCATGGTAACGTACTAATATGAAGATTATACTACATTACGGGATGGCGTGATTGATTTGCGGATAAATGAGGACTGATATCTAATTATCATCGATAAAGGGAATAGGTGTCATAACGGGTGGAAACTTGATGTCATTAGAAGCTGACAGAGAATGACATAATAGATTCAGAAAGGCTCAAATAAACAACAGCAACCCACTGATTAATATACCTTCATCTCATATTGATATTTTCATATAATATCTATTTTTAATCATATCTAACAGTAGTACAATCAAATGTAAGATGACATATACCTTCTTCATGACATAATAAAAAAAATCCGATTCATGATATACCTATCAAGTACAACCCGTTAACTCAAATATTCGTCTGTTGACGCGAATATGATAAATCTCTCATTAAAGTATTTAGCCAAGATCATTTATTGCAAATCCTTCCTTAATTTTGTTCACATGGTAGGCTAAATAGGCCGAAAGACCTCTAGAGATAATGAGACGAAGTCAAAAATGAAACACCCTTCAGATATCCCACGTCGAGATTCTAACTTAGGTGGTAGGGATCTCTCGTCTAACGCACTACCGACTAGACCATGGAGGCGCCCTACAGTAGAAGTGAAATGAATATGGGTTTATTTGTAGACTATTCTCCTCTTATTATCGCAACTCGCATGTTTCTTGTGATATATTTCGGTTACCAAACTGGGCACATCGTTGTCAAGAATACAGACTTACAATACAGTCAAATCATGTGTACCTTTTTTTAGTCACATAGGAACATTCACAAAGGTTTGAATAGTTCAAGACAAATTCCTTTCGGGTTTTACAAAATTAGCAGAAATAAAAATCCAAGTGATGCAAGGCGTCTGCAGCAAACTGAATCGTAGTTATAAACAGGCCTTTTCCCACGCATTCTAGGTCAGTTAGACGTCACCATTCACGTAATACCAACGACCAGTTTTATGACAGATGTGGTTCACAGATAAATAGCTTATTATCGTACTATCATACTAAATCCGATACTCACTCCTCGATTCGTTACTTGGCCTAGTATTATTTTTGAAACTTCCTTACAGCGTAAGTGATCTTCCCAGATAAAATCTTTATTGTTGTCACAGGTGGAATATTATTTCTGTCAAATATAGAAATAATTCTCGATAAAGAGACCTTTAAAGACTCTTCGTGTCACTAACTGTCCCTTTGTTCTCCTTCATATCACTCGCCAGCAATATGAGCATCTAAATTAAGGCAATATTTACAAACAAACGGAAATAGAGTAAACATAATTGGGAGAGACTAGGGTGTTAATTCAGACAAAATTCCAACTAATGATAAAAATATAAATATTATTATGCAGATGCGATTAGTTTATAAGAATACGTTAAACTACAATTATATTGGAAAATAATGAAGGAGATGAGAGAGAAAAAGAAAGAGACAGACAGACAGACAGACAGACAGAGGGAGAGAGTGTGAGAGAAAGAGAGAATGGGTGAGAGAGATAGTGAGAGAGAGAGAGAGAGAGAGAGAGAGTGAGCGCGCGCTCGAGAGATAGATATAATAAGTTGTATTTGTTTATGCAATGTACTAAATAAGAGCTTTTCAATTTAACACATTACCATTTAAATCAGTTGATGTTAGTCAAATTTATTTTTGAAATTCCCAAGTGTAGCGAGTTCTAATAAACCGTTTAAAATTCATTTTACACTTCCTTATTTCAACCAATTCCTGCCTCTAGTCATAAATTGGAACTATACGAGTATACTATGAGTTGTTAAATAAAGGTTTAAAGATATGTTTTTCAAATTAAATGGTTTTTTATGAAATACATCTGGAGAAATGTCTCTGTTGTGACTGATAAAGGATATTAAAAATCCCTTTTGATGTCGATATTCTGTATATTATTCCAACAAGTGAGTATTTATAGTGTGGCCGTATACGGTAATGGACATAATGTTTTACATGTGGTTCTATATTCGGACAGGATCAATTCCAAATATGTTTAGACATCGTGTTCTCGTCATGACGTCACTGTATCTAAAATTCGTATTGGTATACACTAAGACTCACCTATTGACAACAGTCAAGTCCCGGTATTAGTGAGGTGTCCTAATTGTGGAATTTCGTGTGAAATTTCGAACAATATACTGTACAATATCGAATGTTTATTTTATTCTTCATACATTCAATATTTTACGTATGTAATTGTTCACAGCTTATGAATTGTTTAAGTGATTGGACATCATACTACAGGTACATGCAAAATATTATATATATTTTATTATGCCATACAATCACACAAATAGACATTTAAAACCAAATATCAATTATTTTCTAAAGAACGATGATTGGCGTTTGGTTTACCCTTTGACATTTAACGCATATGGCCTTTGCATGCAGTGTATCCTCTATATTTGAGAGGATTTCTCAAACCAGACAGATATACTGTGTTCAAGATTGTCATCCACCAGCCTAGAGAACAGACGTTTGCTACTAGAGCAGGCATTATCTTCTTAAGTTGAACTTTATTCAGCCTTGTGTTTCATTGTCTGTTTGAGTTTTTCCAATACCGTACTCATCAGCCAAACGAGGATAGCTTTTGCCTGATTTTTCATTACCAGAAATAACTTGAATTTGTCATCAAGCGAAATACCTCTGCGAGTAATTAGAACATAATTGTGTAGTCTGAGCAGCAAGTTGAAATGGCATGCATTAAGCAGATTTCAATTGAATTTTTGTATACATCGAAGACAGACATTATGTGGTCAATTAATTAAAAACATACTTACTCACTGACATAAAGGCATTTTCTATTCAAAGGTAGGTTAACGGCTGAACCGTGTTCTATTCATATGAAGATATGCTGTGACAGTCGATGAGCTGTTAGCCAATCAGAGGCACGCAATGTGATGATTGACTGGTGATCAAGGTTTGCAAAGAGACCATATGTTATGAAGCCTGCTGCTCTCTGATTGGTTCAGATTGGGCATTTATCACATATACAAGTAATAAACCTATGTTATGTCTTTAAGCGAAGGAGATTGATACCATCCTCTCACTGGCATGTCAAACTTATATGTCTACTTCTGTTATAAAGGTATCTTAACAAATTACAATAGTTAATAGTAAAGCCACTTGCACTGATTTCGTCAATCAGAAAATACGTTTGCTTTTGAATAATGGCGGCTATATGGAACCAATATTGGAGTTAATGATGATGATGATAGCTGTCATTATTTCTTCCTTTTTCTCCCGCTTATGCGCAACTAAGATCTTGCACACTTATATAATAATAGTAATACTAATACTAATACTTCTATTAATAAACAATAAGATTTCTAGGAACATGTTACCTTGAATAGATGAGTATTATAGAACATAATATACTTTTGAAACGGTGATACCTTTCTAATTTACTCCGACTCAAGAAGGTAGACATTGCTAAACTAAAAGAACACTTACAGTAAAACTCTTATCGTAATATAAGCTCCTAATTGCGCAACTTGACGAGATGACATTGAATGAATCAGACTTCCCACATATATATTTAAATGCATTGCGATTGACAGAAAATGAGATTCTTACTAACCTTTTCAGTATTACCTGACTCTGGCCAACAGTCTTCCTGGCTGAAAATATAGTTCTAAAAGAATGAGCGATATTGCCATATTTTCGAGTTTGTTTTTCTCACTTTATTTGTTACATCATTCTTAATTTATTAAAACGAAATAATTGTTTACGTAAACACCATTTTTTAAATGGATTGACATGGGTCTAAAAGCGATATAACATAGCCATGGACCAAATGATCATACATCTCTGATGATAATAATTCTTAGAGACTTGTGATGTTTTTAAGACGATAGTAGGCACCCTAATATGGCATATGTGTTGATGTTACTACTAGTGTTAAACGCAACCTGTTGATTTTCTACTAAACCATTATGAATAATGAATGCCTAACCATTGTTTAACGATGAAATGTTTGTGCATTTTGCTTAATGTGTTAAAACTAAAATGGATAATATTTGTTTTACTATACTTTAATGTTAGATGCAGAGACATCGATGCTAAACTATCAACGATGGAATATTCCAGTTTATATGAGGAACAGCAGAAATATAATTTAATTAATGTAAGAAATCAGCAATATATCTACATTTCGGTTTCATCCACGAATAAGCGATATTTACAGTAATATCGCTGCTAATATGTTCCCCAGTGGCGTGTGTGCAATATATAATCTAGACGGCAACAAAGTATACCTTATTACATACTGAATAACACGAGAAATGGATAATAAGAATAACTACTCGTTTTACATGCCTACCTGATCACGTAAGAATATAGTTGAACCGACAAAAACGCATTATGGTTATTTGAATCAAATGAAACAGACCGGTTAATCAGGATCATTCGTACTGACTCGTGTTTATCCAACAACAACATTAATTTCTTTTGATCTTCGTCTGAAATAGATCAGGTTCAGACCTCTGTGCTGCGGGTTCGAATTCGTGCCATATCTGTAGATGTGGACATTTCACCCTTCAGTAGTTAGTTTGTCTGATTATATTAGTTCAAGAACCGCTGCTTATGTTCCAGGTATTAATAAACAAAAGCGTTTACTCATTAGTCAGTTACTATGGAAAACAAAATGCATTGATATCATATCTTTATAAAGTATGAAGATCATTGTTGTTATAATACAGAGATGGGCAGTCAAATGTTTTTCAGGGACGAGTCAAGCTGAAGAGTTAGCCATTGCAAATAGTAGGCATCAAACCGTTTAAGGTATTTAGTACCTCAAAGGTTCTCAGCCCAACTCTTATTACAAACCAAAAACACTAAGAAACATACCAATTACAATTGTAGCTAAACCATTTAAGCCTTTTCGTTCTAGCCTTGTTATCTTCCTTGATGAATTCAGTCACTTAAAACATTTTACGCGTTAAACATTTAATGTTTAGCAATACCAATATCACCAAATAATGGTTGAGTAAATTCAATATAATATATTTTAAAAACTAACTCCATTTATTAATTTTGATATAAAGGTATCACACTAAAGTTTACTCATAGGAAAAGAAAGCAAAAGCAAAGTGATATTTACTATTTCTATCAATAACTTTAGGCCTCAATATATTAGTTCTTAAGAAGTATATAATAATAATAATAATAATAATAATAATGGCTGAAATGGCAGTTTTTAGGGCATCTGGCAACCTGAAATGAGGGGGATGAATTTGGTTGGTAATTTATAGCTTCCCCACGGATCCTAATTCTAAATAAATTTAGAATTTAGAATATATATGACGTGCTCGATGGAGAAGACCTTGCCAGTTGACTGGCTGGATGGAAGACTCCTCTACCCAAGAGGTCAAACAGTCATCAGCTCCACATATGACCAACACAAAGGCTAAACAAAGTAATTATTGACCTTTTCCGCGATATGCATTATTTTGATATATCAGCAATAAAGAACAGAAGTTAACTAAGCCTCTCAACTAATCTATTAACCGCATTAACCTTACGATGTCACTTAGATGAAGCTACATACCATTTATATGTATTGTATATAAGCTGATGGGATCCTATTTCGTCACGCGAGGACAATTCCTAGTGCACGAATCATCGATCCGGCAATTATGTTTATAGAGTATCCATTTCGTTAAATGTGTATTAATATTTAACGTACTGGAGCCAACATGACAAAACAAATTAGGTTGAAGCAAGACTACTTTGCTCACATTTTACACATCTAACATTAGAGCCATTAAATATCAATAATCAAAAAGAATAAAATAACATTAACTTAGATCACTTTAGATGGACGATATTGTGCTGTTTGAAAATAAGATGACCTCTACCTGTGACACGTTGTCAGTACTTCTGATAATAAAGTGTCAATGCATACGAATTCTTGATCCACACTTACGCGTAAACATTCAGACAATTAATCTTAAATGCAGGCTCCCAAATACATACTACGTGTACTACCCACACGCTTATAATTCATTTGATAAAATAAGTACTGACCGCAATAGATGGGGACTTACAAGCAGTATATTTATATATATATATATATATATATATATATATATATATATATATATATATATATATATATATATATATGAAGTGATTAGGGACGGTTAGTGGGCAAGCTAAATAATAGTGATTTATCAGTTAACAACACACGAGAGAGATACGAGGCATTATTTTACAAATAACGAGCTGAATAATATGTAAACAATATTACTCGACTAGTAGGACTATGCCTGTATACAGGATAAAGGTGATGGCCACAAGGAAAGATATAATTCCCGGGGATGACCCATAAACCTACTTATTTGGGACAAGATACGTTCCTTTGTGTGTGTCTTTCCAGTGTATGTGATTTATTGAGTCGAGCTAGTATTGGAGAGAAAACAAAATCATGTATGAATGAAAAGGCTGAATTTATTTTACAACTAAACTAAATGTAATATTTGGTATGAACATTTTTACAAAGCATATTATACAGTAATACGCAATTAACATACTACTTCCATGACAATACCCAAATACCTATATACTACTTGTACTCCCCACAAGAACATAATATATTTTGTAAAGTAAGTGCTGATGAGAATAAGTGAAATTTACAAACGGCACACGAGAATACCCACACAAGCATAAGGAATCAAGAAAACCGTACAGAGAACTGACAGTGAACATTACATATGCCACATAATAATGTATGAAATAATGGGGCAACATATATATCAAATTTCCAACCGACTAAGAATGGTACACGAAATAACCGAAGATCAGGCGCTTGGCCGAACTCTGTTGGGGATCAGCACCCAGACAAAACAATGAATACTTAAACAATATCATTCTGCACATGTAATGCCATCTTGTATATGGTATAACATGTCCTGTTGTCAATGAACTGCAGCTAATGTCGCTATACGAATATAATGTGTAGTTTGTGTGCATTGTCCATTGGTTGTATGTGGAATGTATACTGAGTGAGTATTGTGGTGAGTATTGGAAACACGTGAGCTTTATACCTCCTTCAGAGCCAAAGTATATATTTAGTGGTAGGGAGTAATTGGTTGATCTGAATGTAAAAGTGGTTGGTGATGGTGGTGGTGGTGGTGAGTGAGTGAGTGGTGAGTGAGTGAGTGAGTGAGTGAGTGAGTGAGTGAGTGAGTGAGTGAGTGGTGGTGAGTGAGTGAGTGAGTGAGTGAGTGAGTGAGTGAGTGAGTGAGTGAGTGAGTGAGTGAGTGAGTGAGTGAGTGAGTGAGTGAGTGAGTGGTGAGTGAGTGAGTGAGTGTAGTGAGTTATGTTGGTGAGTGAGTGAGTGAGTGAGTGAGTGAGTGAGTGAGTGAGTGGTGAGTGGTGAGTGAGTGGTGAGTGAGTTTATTTATGGTTGAGTTGTAGTTAGTTGAGGTTTTACTTAGAATAAATAATAAAAGTTTGCGTTTATTTTTTATTAAATTGTTTATTTTGATTATTTATATTTGATTTAGAAGGTTTGAATATTTAATTATTTGTATATGTGACTATTGTGATATTTTAATTTTGATGTTTCAATTGCTATTGCTACTATGCATCAGATGAGTTGTTTTGATGTTTTTAGTTTATCTTATTTATTTATTTGTGTGTAATTATATTGTTTTATTTTTTATTTATTTATTTATTTATTTATTATTTATTTATTTATTTATTATTTATTTATTTATTTATTTATTTATTTATTTATTTATTTATTTATTTTATTTATTTATATTATTATATTATGATTTTTATATTTCCATGGTTGACGTATGTACGCTATAGTTGAGGTTCTTCACCAAAACATTAGACAACAAATAATCCAATATAACAGTTTTGCCGTTATACTCATCTTTCTATTAAATCTGTTCTATTTTGACTTCATTTACATAATTTGATTTACGAAAAGGTTTCGAAATATTTAAATTATTTGTAATAATGTGACTACTTGTGATCATTTTAATTTTGAATGTTTCAATTACAAAGCTTATTAGCTACTATGCCATACAGATGAGATTGTTTTGATAGATTTTAAATAAGTGATTCGAAATCACTTAATTTTAAAATATATATTTGTGTGTAGCAACTGTACTATTGTTGTTCATATCTATAAAGAGTGTTGTATATTATTTTTATAACAACCAGGTATTGTGTTGCATCTGAAAGGTCTATTCTCAATTTTTAATTGGCGGAATAGTAGCTTTGAAATAGATTTCGAAGGTATTGCTAAATGTAATCTGATAAGACTCAGTTCATATACACAAGCATCGAAGTAAATACATAGCTGGGTTTTTAATCAGTCATATAAATTAATGATGTTAATATTAACATTTAAAAATCAAAAGTAAATGTAAAGACTATTCTATGGCCATTTTTGTGTACACTATTGGCTTCCAAGGATGAAATAAAAACAACAACACCTTTTTCTTCTACTATAAAAATAATAAATATGCTAATAATAATGTTGTTGTTGTTGTTGTTGTTGTAACTAATCTGATAAATAAATGCATATGGTTATAAAAGAATAACTTGTTGGTGGTAAATATAACAGAGAGACACCTAGCCACCATAATAATTAATTTGGTTAATAATGTCTGCTCCATCTGAAAGAAAGTTTCATGAGAAGAACCTTGCAATCTTCCCATAATATGTAATAGGCTTAAGTTGAATGTGCTAAACTGCTACAAATCACCCAGAAATGATCTGTTTCTGTACATTTCGTATTTAGATTTTACAGCTCTAACACCCAGTGTCACGAATATGAAGTAATACAGATAATTGTTGGTACATTATGCTTCATCCTTGCTAACAGAAGATCTATGAAGCAAATATATTTTTATTCGGCATCATTTTATCTTAAAACTTATTCCAACCAGTTAATGAAATAAGATAGCGTGTTTATATTCGGCCAATCTTCCTTCCCATATTTACTACACTTCATCCTGAGCCCCTTCAGAAGAAACTAACGTCAAAGGTAGGCTATTTTGTGCGTGCCATATATCTTAGCACGTTAATAGCACAAACACTAAAACACGCTTACTAACTCATTTACTCACTCAGTAACAAGCATAAACCAGTATGGATATTTTAATTTTAATTGAATTAAATTATTCTATTACATTTACATTACATCAAAGCCCTTTGGCTCTACGCTGACAATATTAAAGATCGAAACAATGGTATCTATCACACATGATTACACATCTGGATATGGTATATTCATGAGGCACCTGCAGCTTCAAAAATACATTCAGATCATATAGGTGATATATTAGAACAGTTCAGTTGTCTTTTTCGTGGATCAATATAGATTTGGAAATAACAACAATGGAGTATTCTGATGACGCTTGGCTGACACATACCCAATATGTGTCTCATATACCCATTATGAGACATATCCTATAACGTGGTAGGGACATCACCCATTGATCTCTGCTTTTCCCAATCATTTATAGTGACATTGGCTTGATACATATTAATATTCAAAGTGTTATGTATAATCATGGATCATAAATGTTTATATTATTCTTGATTGACATATTCATTTTGACATTATACTCTTTTGTTGTTGAAGCCTAGTCATCAAGAACAGATTTAGCAACTTCAGCAATAAACACGGTAGCAACTATCGTAGTAACCGTGGCTGTATTAATGGCAACAACAGTAGATTGAAATTATGTTGTAATAAATACTAACAGGTGCACCGTTACTATTAACAAATTCAGCGGTGTGTAAAATCCATTCCAGGAGAATATTTGTATATGTTGACAACTCTAATCCCCATCACAATTCTAGTTACAGATATATAGACAAGTTATTACACAATGACATCAGTTTCCTTTAATAATATAAACTGCATGGATGTTCCCTAAGACACCTGGATGATGGAGCGGAATGTTCGATCTTTTGTCTATACCTGACCATCTGTCATATTTTTAATAGACTGCTTAACAATAACCCGTTTCCAACATTTCTGAAGAAACCTACGAATGATTCATGAGAATGGCAACTAGATGTCACTCAAGAATGACAACCCAACAAGCTAAAGACAGGAGGTTTAGGACTGTCTGAGGAAGGGTAAAGGATGAAATGGTTCGGATCGAATGATGAATATGCCAAAAAAGAGACATTTCGGAATGTTTCATTGACATTATCACTGAAGAAATCTAGCCGCTCCACAAAGATTCGAGAAGCGGCATTATGCGGCATAAGGTAAAGTAGTTCCGTGCAGTATTATTTTCGTACAATACAACCGTCGGGTACTTCAGAAATAATTGTAATGTGTTTTGTTCTATATTAATCTATGGTCGAACAATAAGCCATCTTTCTAGTAATTCGCCTTTCTTGATTATTTGCCTACCTTCATGTACTAACCAATGCTTATATTTTGTTTATAATAGTAACAACAATAAAAATAATAATAATTATTATTCTACTACTATTTACTACTACTACTTCTACTACTACTACTTCTACTACTACTACTACTACATTCAGCATTACTATTCCAACTATTAATACTACTGATCATCATCTTCAGCCATGATCAGTCCACTGCAGGACGAAAACCTTAGGATGTTGCCTCCAAAGGTCTCGGTTTCTTGCTCTCATGTACTAGTTCACATTGCCCTTGTACTGTTGTAATTCATCTCTCCACCCTTTTCGTTGACTCCTTCGACTTACTTTGCCACCCATTGGTGTCCAAGCTGTTAGTGCTGCATTCCATCTATGATCCGTGGTGCGGTTGATGTGACCTCCCCATGTCCATTCAAAAAATGGAATCGGACTACTGGTAGTAGATATAAAATGCTCATTCTGGGACAAAACAAATCACCCTCCCACCCAATCTGATATTAACCCACTAAATATCTGGGACATTTCACCAAGTTATGGTGTAAACACTTTTATATTTCTTATGAAAACATTCTCATAATTCTTATAAATAAAAGGATGTTTTCTAGAAAATGACGTTATTCTTTACGAATACGTTTATCTAAAGACAACTCTCAAAGAAGATAACACGATTTCCCTAAAGACGTTGTCTCCGAAATACTCTCTCTTTAGTTATTTAACCTCACACTGATTATATAATCTTTCGGTTTTATTCGGATATCGCCACTTCTTAAAAAGAAACGACAAAGACGTCTTGTCAGCGCCATTTTTCACATTTTGCTTCATAATTTGACATTTAAATTTTTTAATTCGGTTGTGTTAATTGTATTTGACTTGAAATAAACTTCTTTAAATAATTCTGCGTGTTCATCTAGAAAAGTTTCTTTTTTAACGTAGCTATCCAAAAATTGGTCTCTGATCGACATTATACTATCATGACACATTTTATAACAATACATTTTATTGAAGCGTTTTAGTAAACGAAGATAGTTGGCAGAAATCATTTACTATCCCTCGAAAAACTTATCACTGTATTTTACTACCATTCTCGAATTTTCGACGCTATTTCTCAATCTGTTAAAGGTGAATGAAACGAATCTTAACCATAGTTCTTTATCTAGTTGATAAGAATCAATAAACAACACCCAAACGTCCGGACGATGTTGATGAGATTGCAAGGAAGGAAATATCTTGCATAATACTAACATTTCGAATTAGTATGATATCAATTAATTTGTTGTCAAAATTATTCCTTGTTTCAGTCATTCAGTGGATTTGTTAAATTGGTTAGGTGACTTGGTGGCACAATGAAAACTGTTTTTTTTTAATGCTGGGTGGATCCATTTCAGTGAAACATAGGGAAAGACCGCCATCTGTCCATTCAAATGGCCAGTTAGCCTCTTCGTCTGGTTTCCTTATACGTATGCCATATCCAAGAGAATATGCCGAATTAATTCCACCTTATAATATATATATGTTAGGACCCCCAGGTACGCTACTAACTGCTATATAGCCTAATGGTAATGACATACCACGTAGCTCGAACTTGTCGGAATCTTGGCCGCCTTCATCTACTACTGTAAGCATTTGACCAAATTTATCAGCGGGCATTTTTATATGCATATATTATTTTATAAATCCAACTGAATGAGTAAATTTATTATTCCTGTTCTACCGCTTCTATTAAAGTGGATAACGTTTATTAACTGATCACATCCCCTGCATTGACCGGAAACTGTTATTCAAAAACTTCAACAACTTCAACTTCCTTTTTAGCCTTTAATGACTCTATAACCCATATGTCTCTCCAGTTACAACGAATATATGTATATACGTGTTTAGTTCAATGTATTTCTTTAACCGCGCAATTTCATCGAATTCGATCCTTCTATGAATGTTTGGAATATCGAGCCTCACGCTCTCATAGAGTTCGAGGTTTTCATAATGAGCAACATACTTTATTTTGTTGTTAATATTTGTTATAGGTTTATCTACTTTGTTTATGGTGTTACTTTCTGGTGCTAGTGGGTAGTCATTGTATAGATAATGAAAGTGATTAAGGCATATTTAAAAGAACGTAAATATGGCTTTTCGGGTTGTTAAGTTCATCTTCGATTATCCATTAGAATCCATGAGTTGGCATTGGCATGTTCATGGCCCAACTACAAAGATTATTTGCATCCAAGTATGCCAAGTATTTGTTAGGTAAATTTGAGTTATAATCTTTTTCCGTTTAAGATTTTTGTTTTACCATATCTTTTTGGAATGGCTACAATTCCACCATTGTTTCCATTCTCAATCAACAGCAACATGTCACTTAGCAATTCTACATTAACTTCAATGTTACCTTCAATGTAGCATTCCACGCATTACCTGCTGATGTATCATAAAAGGCTTGGTATAACTGATAGTTATTCAGCACTTATCCCCGAGGTTTTCAAAATAGCCAAAAGGTAAGGTCGGATTTAAGATATAAATTGTGATACTATTTCATTGTTTTAATTCTAAATTCGTTCCACACATTTTGTGAATTTTTGCAATCCTCGTCATTAATATTTTCATCATTTATCAGTACTTGGATGAGTGCAAACATGCTTAAGTTAAATGAGGAAAAGACAGAGCTCATTATCTTTAACCCAAAAAATAAGGTAGGATAAATGAGGAATTACGGCTTCAGGTAGGTAGTAATGGAGAGGCAAGTAAATGCAATATCCAAAGACTGTTATTACCAAATTCGTAATATTGGTCATATCAGGCGGTACATCACACTGGATGCTTGCAAAACACTGGCACACGCCCTGATAATATCTCGGCTAGAATACGACAACGCTCTTCTGTGTGGTCTTCCAAGCACACTGATGACACGGCTACAGAAAGAACAGAATTCTTCTGGCAGGTTAGTCACTAGCACTCATAAAAGAGAACATATAACACCAGTTTTGATCTATTGCATTGGCTTCCGGTTATTTATAGATCGCAGTACAAGATTTTGATGTACACTTTTAAGACACTTCAAGGGACTGCCCCTCAGTACTTAGAGGAACTTGTCGTTCCGTATCAGCTGACAACGTCTCTACGGTCTGAGTCTAGAGCATCCTTAGCCGTACAAATAACAGGTGGAGTGGCATACGGTAATGTATGTTTCAGAAACGCTGCTACAACCTTATGGAATGATCTTCCAGTAACCATCAGAAAGCGCAAGACCATGATGCCTTCAAAAAGAAGATAAAAACTAATCTTTTTGTTTCACCTTTTCCTAGCTGAATATATTATGTATTTGGCTGGAAAGAATTGTGTATTTTTAAAGATGTAGATCTGTTACATCCATATAATTATTTAATGTCAAGCGCCTTAGAGTAACCTTCTTATATGTTATATAGGGCGCTATATACATTTTGTATATTATTATTATAATTATTTAGTTTCTGCTTGTTTTTTGTTTTTGATGGGTATAAATTACAGGATCTTGAGAATATATTGCACGATTAAAGCATTTGATATAATAATTGAGACATCTGAGAGAGTAGTGTTGTATATGTCCACCATTACTCTTCTGTGTCACCAGCATTTTACCCATATTCTTATTTAGGTATTAATAATGCTTATCACCGTTTGAAATTAAAAAATTATTTTATAATATGTTCGCGCTGCTTACTTAGTCTAAATGAGCCAACTTCTTCATATCCAAATATATTAACAGAGATGTTTGCATTATGTATTTCAATTTTATTTATGGTGTTTAGGTAAACTGCATAGTTGGTGTTATTCCAATTAATTGTTTCAAACTCTTCTCTTAAATCTTTTGTTATACGTTCTCGATGGACATCTACTTGATTTAAAGCCCTTGGTACACTTCATATGAAACATTCATCATGAACATTTTTCACGTTCATAACTACCTTTTTCTGTGTAAGTTTAGGAGGGAGCGGATAAAGGATAGAATAGAAAGCGCCAGGTTATGTAATTATTTTTGCCTTTTTATTGTACTAGTTCATTTCATTTAACTTCGAATAACTAACCTTTTGTTCCTCTAGTGTTTCTCAAGAGTGTTTTATAGCATGTAGAAATGGTTCTGGATCAGAACCGTCTCTTAAATCAATCACACACAGAAGATCTGCTTTCTCTGGCTCCAAAATCGGTGCTTTGCATATATTTGCTTATCTGCTCTTTTATCACATCCAACACCTCATCAAAATGATCTGGCTCCGTCACATAATCAGTTATCCGGCTTACAAAACCGGTAGTTTTATTTATCACAGCACTTGCAGCTGACGATACAATACAATAGGTTCCATTTATGATTCTTCTGAGTGGACTTGTTGTTTAGTATATCTGATTTTCTTTAACTCATATTAATGAAAATCACACTTTCTGGTATTTTAAAGCCCCTAATGGATTACTTGGATGTTGTTCCAGTTCAAGAGTTAATTCACAACACAAGATAACTATTTTATTTTAACTTCCGCATCTTTATGTTCACCAATTCTAATTGCATACCCATTATTCCATTTTTTAAATATTCTAGAACGTATTAGTTCTAGGAGACTGAGTGTGTGTATCATGGGTTTGTTATATCAAATTTTATACCTCAAAACACCACACTCGTCAATTTTGTTTACATCAGACTTGTATTTTTGCATCTTATCACCAATCATCATAGCAAATGTTTCTCTCCAATGGTTATAGTCATAAGCTGGATATCTAGTACAATTAAATATTAAAAATATATTCCTTACACCTGCATTATCAAATTTATCAGAATCCGTCTCCGCTTGGAATCAAATAATGATATATGTAGGTTTATCTGATGAGGAATTTCCACTAAGTCTCCATGAAAACCTTTTTGATTTTGGAACTGTAATGAAATGATAGTGCCTCATTCTGTAAGCAACTGGAATGGTAGGTTTTGATTCAATTGTTTTCTAAGGCTGAAACCTGAGGAGAACATGTGTCATAAAGCATGATAACATTTCTACCGTTTTCTCTAAATGTAACTCACATCTACAATGGGTTACTCTACTTGTGTCCAGGACTGTATTTTAGTTATTTAAGTAATTAAGCACATGGTGGCAACACTACCCGGTGTCTCACCATATCCTAGTATCCATTACTCAGTCTCGTGGTCAGTCTGGTCAGTACATGCAACTAAAAGGCAGCTATATTTGTGATAGTAGAACACAAGATATTTGCTCTAACCAGCAAATGCAGGTAACTTAATTATAAACTTATTAAAAATTTATTACTTCTGTATCTAGGTGTTTATGACACAATAATATTAATATTTATGATATCAATTAGCAATATTATGGATTTCTAAGCATTTGACCCTGTTGAATGTCACATGGTATGTAACCTTGGTTTGACCATCAAGGTAAAATCCTGCTGTTGATCCATAATTATATTTAGTAAAGTAGAATGCTTCAACATACACTCCCAGTGTGTTGTCCAGGTATTCTCCATACTAGTTTGGTTATTTATATATGTATTTCGATTATTTCCATAATTTAGGTCTGATATTCTGCACATTGTGGCAACCGTGTTCATTTTATATCAACCCCTGGATTGATCATCTTTGGTAATTGCAATTTAGTAATATTGTCACAATCGTGTATGTAACATTTATACCGTGTCGGATTAACATTTGAATTAATATATTATTTTGATAGATGTACTTTCACTTGAATTAGATTGTAAAATTTCAATGTGTTATCGTGGTTATTATGGGATATTGAATCTCTATTAACATAGATACCTGAATCATTTTCTTATGTAATATTTCTCCATATCATTCATCATATTGATATTATACTAGTCGTTTTAGAATGGCATGTATTGTTTAGTCGGATTTAACTATTAACTAATTTATCAAATTAGTCACTCAAAGTTCAAGTATTTATTTGTTTTCTCAAGTGAAATATTGATTAGTTATGGAACAGTTTGGCTACGTATTCTGATGTATCTGTTATTGTTTTACAATCTTATTTAAAACTGTGATATGTAAATATTCTAAATCGTTCTTTTTTATATCCTTTCGGGGTTTCTTTGTTTATTTATTTGTTCATCTATGTCATCTATATTGATTGATAATAAATCATCTCATCATTACGGCGGTCGTCCTTGATGTATCCGTGAATGTGACGACTGTTACATAAATATTCCAGCATTATCAATTTTCTTCACAATGTTAAAGGTTTGTTTTAGTCCACAACAAGTTTATTATAGTCCTCACAAAAAGTAGAACTCTAAAGCTGAATGTAACCTATATATGTGGTGATAGGATTAGATAGGATTGCCTAACTGCAAAACATTTATCATTTGATGAGTTTCCTGTAGCGCATGTGTGTATACCAAAGTTGATACAAACACAGTGACTTTAAAAGCCATCTGGATATTTTAATAACCTAAGTATTATTGGGTAAAGCTGGGATTCAATCGTTTTGCCGGAACGTTGGTACTTGATATTAGTAAAAATATCCATCAAAACATTATTTGTAAGAAGGATATTTTCGTCATTTGCACAAGCAGTTCCAAGTATTTTTGTTAGATGACCTACCACAATCAAATCATTTCAAAATCTCACTGAGATGTGTAAAGAGATCCTATGTTTTAATATTGATACTAACGTCGCTCATGTTCTTAGGATTAATACCCATAATTGGTTCATATTCATGATATCTGTATTCGTAAATACTCTCATCTGTCATGAACGTTTGAATATACATATCTTAGAAGATCCATTATATAATATTTTATAGAGAAACAGTATTCTTAACACAGATTTATTCAGGCGCATATGATATTATATACATTTATTGTTACTCTTTACACCCTTTGAAAACATATTAATTATCAAACTTTACCGTTGATCTTTTTTTCTATTTGGATAAATCTTGTTATCGTTATCTGATCTAATCCTTTATTTTCGTCATTTAACTTATCTCGGATATATTTTACTTCTTCCACTTGTTTTTTGTGTGATCAATTGGTATTACATGAGCTTCATACTTTCATGTTTGGACCTCACACACTAACATATCTTGCCAAGATAATAGCGTTCTATGTTTGGTAATTCGTACTTTCATGTCATTTTCAAGCCAGATCCGTTTAACTTTCTAATAATATCTTGGATTGCATCTAATTCTTGATTCCTACGAACATCGAAGGCCTTTTTTCCCAAATTCCTTTGCTGCTGTTCTGTTAATAATAAGATCTTGTGATGCTGTTAGCTAAGCTCCGTTACTACTAAACAATCCAGCAAATAGGATTGCAATATTGTCAAAATTTCCAGCACTACGATATTATATTTTAAATCCTCGTTTTTATCTGTGGAATGAACATTCTTTTTTAAATATTAAGATTATTTTTGTATGAATTGTTGTCAATTATTTTGTCTTTTCTATTCAAAACATGTTGAGGACATTGAATTTCTTACTCCTGTGTTACCTGCTAATTTGTTGTCATTAATAAATCTCATCTATCAAGCTAAGTTTTTAATCACTCGAAATCACAAAATGTTTTGGTTTAAACTCTTGTCCCTGAAATCTATGTCGTATCTTTTGTTGCTAACCTCTTGAGGAAAGTATCAGCTGCATCGCCAATTAATTCTTGTTTATCCTCTCCTTGAAAAGTAGTAATGAATGAGAGCTGTGAAAATGTTATCGCTTTCTGGTAAATTCTGTATTCCTTCTTTGATTGGCTTAATCTCACTTGTAATATTTTGTGTTAGATCCTTCTGAGCATTTGTGATGGGTTTAACGTATATTTTAGATCTTTTAAAGTATCTTGTTTACCAACGTATTATGTAAGTTGATGTATTTGAATATTTTTCTTGTTTTTAGATATTCTTCAGCAATAAGATCCATTTTCGTTGGGTCTGTTATCTTAAAAAACGACTTACTTAAGAGAAGATATTTTTATCATAATTTTTATCTTCATTTTTATCAAAGATGTTCCTGAATGACGTTCTATTTTTCTTAAACGTACTTTAAACTCTACCCTTGTTGAGAAATGATTGTTTACTTTCCTCACTAATGGTATTCTTGCTTTTTAATCTAAGATCTTCCATCATTTTCCTATATTTCTCAATTTCAAAAAGAATAAGAGAACATACCTCTTCATCGGAAATCCTATCGCTTTCAAAGATTTTTGAAATAATGCAGTTATGTTTCCGCAAGAACCTTAATCTAATCATATTTCTTGGCTTTATTATAATGCTCTTATTAATTCTGTAGCCAACATTACTTAGAAAGCCAGCGCCAGACGCGGTTGCCACTACTGCATTCACCATCGGCGCAGCAATGCTCGTTAAAAGACGCCATACATCAGCAACACCAAGGCTCATTGATGAAACAGCAAGATTAGGGCCCACCATATTTGTTTCACACTCTTGTTGCATATTTTACTAAGATTATCCCGTTTGTTCCTCTCAGCCTCCAATAGTTTCTATGTTTCAATAATTGTTTGTAGCCGGTAGACATGGAAGTTATCTAGCACGTTATGCGTGCCGTAGTCCATGGTTAGTAATAAGCAGTAAAGACAATTGCCTTGCTTGATTTTCTCCCTACCTTTTAATTTCAATTGTGTTATTACAAAGAAACTTTTTAACTGAATTAATGCATATTATATAATTGCTCATCGTCTTCATTGCCAGAAACATTCTTTGAACTATTCTGGATTATAACTATGATATAATCCACGCTTTCTATAATAGATGTATGTTGAAAACTACAACGAACATAATTTAGTTATTGTTTTAAATGGAGGTGTTAAAACCAACCCATTAGCCCAAGCCAAATTATTTCACCAAAAAACAACAAAAACGTTTAGTTCCATCAGCAGCAAAGGCAATCTGCTCTTGTGTAAATACTTCCCACGACACAGAATGTTTCTCTTCGGTGGGCTACTTAGTACCCGAGTTAGGAACCCGGTAAGCTGTTAGTGATTGTCTTCTTCTATAAGGTCTTTCTGGTTTTTGATCAAATATACGAATCGACATCTGTTATATATGTTTGTAAATAAAACAATTAAATTACAATAGCCAAAAACGTATTAGTATGTTTTAAGGGGATATTAGGGCCAAACAAAAGTAGTTTTCCATCATACAGTTCATCTTCTTTCCCCCCAAAAAAACCATCAACAACTGATTCAAATCCAGAACCACTTACATGTCCTATGTATGGCCTTTACCGTTTGTTTCAAGACGGCAAACATAACCACCTTTCTTTAAATAAAGACCATTCCTTATCGATTGTTATACCCAGGCCCTAGCCAAATCAGAATAGGCTCAACACCAAGAGCTGGATAGATAGTTTTTGCTATCATTGGTAAAAATCTAGCTGTCAAACCAGTGAGGGCCAAAGGAACTCCCCTTCAACTTTCATATTATGAGTTATTTGAGACTTGTAAGTTTTTGTCATTAATTTCATTTGTGAATTTGTGGGCGCGATAATACGCTCGCCAATCAAATCTTCACGCCAATGACAAATAATAATAGAGACACTGGTTTGAAGTAAATTCTTGAACTTTTCTTTCTACCCCAGCAGCATGTACTTTTCTATTTGTATAACGAGTCATTATTATTGCAAAAAACAATTAATTTAAATTTCTCTTATCAGAAATCTTATTGTTAGATTTCCCCCTCTCAAATTAAGTTGTGCTACATTTTGATCAGAAAGAGATGTTTCCAAGCTGTGTATTTTATCCAATATTACTGGTAGATTTACTAAATTAACAGGTGTTTTACAATGTTGTACCCAGGACAAACATCTGGATAAAACGAATATAATGTTTGGTTGAGAAGAACCTTTGATATAAATACCCGAACTTATCTGAATATTTACAAGTAAACTATTTATTCTAATAATATCAACATGTTCAGACTTAAAATTCAAGAGTATAAATAACATTATTTAACCCAAAAAACGCTGGAAATGGAATCAGTTTGTATACAATCTACATAGTAGCTATTTTCTAGTGTCAGATTACACCTGGCAGAATTTTACCGTGGAATAAAATGTCTATTGACTGTCATCCACATATTTTCTAAATATGAGTGGATGATACCATTATGATATAAAACAAGAAAAGCAATTTCAAATATTCTTATGGCATAATTTTGGAAAACGTTCAAGACATTTTGAGGGAATAGATCAGGTTAGGTTAGAGGTGAGATTGGATTTTCCCAGAATCGGCATTTTATGCCTTCTACAATTATTACTGTTGTTACTACTACTGCTGCTGCCTACTACTACTACTACTACTACTACTACTACTACTACTGGCAGTCCTACTTATTTTATTATTACTACTCTTACTATTACTAATTAGAAAACAACTACTAATTCTAATATGACTAGTAATACTCTTGATTCTACTGATGAAGATGACGCTGAAGATGCTCAAGGTGGTGATGTCGTAATTACTTTAACCACTTTCGATAATACTACAACACCTACCACCACAGGAATAATACAAATTACTAGGATAATAATAAAAATAGTAATTATAACATAAATTTTGTCACTACTAATGTGTAAAGTTCTGTAGTTCTAATTAATGTAGCCATGGATAGACAACCAATCACATATACTACCCAAGTAGACGCTCTCACATGCAAAAAAAACCCACACACACACATACACAAAGCTCCAGACATACATACATACATACATACGCATACAGTTCCACACAATGGAGACAGCTCCATACATATATAAACCCACTTGCTTCATTTCTGTGGCTTAATACATTTTCTCGGCCATATAAATATACCATACCTCAGTAACAAAATAATGGCAACTAATTGGTCCATTACCGTAACTATCAGGTCAAAGAGGATCATATCTTCTCTAGCATTAAATTCTCTATTATCTGATATTTTAATTAATTAGAATAATAATATACAAAATTTATACAGCGGCCTATATAACCTGTAAGAAGGTTACTCTAAGGCGCTTGACAATAAATAATTCTATGGATGTAACAGATTTATATCTTTAAAAATACGTAATTCTTTCCAGCCAAATACATAATATATTCAGCTAGGAAAAGCTGATACGGAACGACAAGTTCCTCTAAGTACTGAGGGACAGTCCTTTGAAGTGCCTTAAACGTCTACATCAAACACTTGTACTGCGACCTTTATATAACCGGAAGCCAATGCAGGGAGTTCAAGACTGGTGTTATGTGTTCTCTTTTATGAGTGCGAGTGACTAACCTGGCAGAAGAATTCTGTACTTTCTGTAGCCGTGTTATCAGTGTGCTTGGAAGACCATACAGGAGAGCGTTGTCGTAATCTAGCCGAGATGTTATCAGGGCGTGTGCCAGTGTTTTGCAAGCATCCAATGTGATATACCGCCTGATGTGACGAATTTTACGAATTTGGTAATAACAGTCTTTGGATAATGTATTTACTTGCCTCTCCTTGGTCAGGGATGTATCAAAATATACTCCTAAGTTCTTCACTGACGATGCATTGACGATTTTCCTTGTTTAACTTAAGCATGTTTGCACTCATCCAAGTACTGATATCAGCCAAACAAGCTTCCAATTTCTTCGCAACGTCGGACCAAGTTGTTTTGGGCATGATCGCCATATAAACCTGGGTATCATCTACATAACAATGGTAGAGCACATTATGTCGGTTACATAAACGTACCAATTGGTTTTGAATACAAACAGTACTTACGTGGTCCAAGTACCGATCCTTGTGGCACCCCAAAATTCCTTTGGCAACACACTGAGATATATCACTCAGATAAGATTTGATCCAGGAGAGGGCACTTCCGGTTACTCCAAACGAGTGGTCAAGACGTGTTTGAAGGATCTTGTGATCTATGACATCGAAAGCAGCAGATAAGTCAAGCAGAACTAATGCCGCCGTACACTTGCTATCTAAAGCTTCGCAATGTCATGATGGACCTTGAGGAGCGCGGTCTCTGTAGAGTGACCGGTACGGTAAGCTGGCTGAAGATTATTGTGCAGTCTGTGACTACTCAAATGGGTTTCCAACCGCTTAACAACCAGCTTCTCCATGATCTTCGACATGAAAGGCAGATTAGACACTGGGCGAATATTCTATTTTCTTTATCCTCTTTATCCAGATTTGGCTTCTTCAGCAGTGGTCTAATATTGGCCTTTTTGAAAGAAAGTGGAACCTTGGACTCCACCAGGCGCAAGTTTTGTCAGAGGCTGTCCTTCAAATTTGATATCAGCGCTCATCACGACAGTGTCGTTTGTTGGAGATTTATGATTATCAATGTCTTTATCTAATGGTTGTAATTTTCCTTCTCGAAGTTCTTCAGTATACCATGCTGATCACATATGTACAACACTTGCGTCACCGACTCTGGTAGACCTTTAGAATAATAATCGATGACCTCAATGAATTCAATGTAATCCTGTTGTTTTTCCTATATTTCTTTTAAATCTGTAATACTTTCAATGTCAACGCACTATTTATTATATAACTTTTAAAATTATGAAGTACTTCACATACATCTGCCCAAATAAAAACCTTACTTCAATCAATATTATAATAGCTGATCCGAAACTAATTAGAAACATTAAGTTTTATTATTAAGGTAGCTCCTACGTTTTATATCATAGAATAGTTTATTGGTTGGCTGGTCTTAGTTGTATGTGGAAATATAATTATCTTTCCTGGGTCCAGTTATGTCAAGTTTGTACTATGGCATTCAAGATTATATCTAATCTGCTTGTCATAAATAACATTTAAAAGCGTGACTACTAAAATATTTGAATAGGAGACATTACGTCTCGTTTGAAAATGTTAACATATAATATTAACAATACCGAGGATATGACGCGCTATTACGGTCTACTTCAGCGCATATGTCAGATTTTAATAGCAATTAAGCTATCAGTTTTAATAGTACTCGTTTCATGACACCTGCCTGTTGTACAAAATGACATTTGAAGACAGTGACAATTGGGTTATTTAGTTTATATAGTATTGCTTGGAAGAAAGATACTGCAATTGAAAAATAGCTATAAATAGGGCTGCTTAGATAATTAACCTAAACCGTCTCACAACTGCCGTGATCTGACTTGGGTGTTTTACTCCCAAACTCCACGGCTGTAGGTGATTCGCTTTTTGTTTTTGCTTGGCGGCTTAGGGACTGGTGAGACATTACACATGTCTCAGCAAGAAAAGTCGCCACTCTGGATTCAGTCCTCTGAAGAAACGTCCAGAGTTTGAATTCACGGTTCGAGATTATCTGTGCCTGTGCCTTATTATACACAGCTAAAACACACACACACACACACACACACACACACACACACTATATATATATATATATATATATATATATATATATATATTATTGATTTATTTATTTATATTTAATGGAAATCATGTAATACCTATTAAATCTACTAAGTACGTTATTAAATATATACCTTTACATACATATAAGTATGCCCTTATCTAAACCTACTGTCATGACGAAGATCATACAGCAGTAGAAAACTGCCGAACCGTGTCCAATAAAATTGAAAAATAGACCCTAAAATTATGACAAACATAGCGAGATACTATCTCAAATATTTGGTTAGGATAGATATTCTGTTCGTCCAATATATTATAATTAGATAATAAAGTGAGAACTTATTTTGAAAACAATATATATCGTCATAAGCATACACAACCAGATACAGAGTTAAACTATCTAAAATACCGAAGAAGGAAATCAGGTATACACCTGGGAATCATTTTTACATCACTATGTCAACATTATAGGTCTATGTAATTATGTACGGTTGTATTGTAGGTATTTCTTTTTTGTTTACATTTGTTTCAGCAAGCATGATAGAAGATTGCTTTTATGATCTAATGATTTATGAATGTGTCAGTAAATTATTTGTTTAACAATAATTAATAGTGTCATTTTATCGTGGATATAAATACCTTATTGGAACAAAAAGCCATTTAAACGCCTCTTATCGTGATATTATCATTTATATTAAGAACTTCCTCTATGTGTTTGCATATGTGTGGGTGTGTTTGTGTGTGTACATACATGCATGTATGTGTCTGTACACGCGTATGTGTGTGTTTGTTTGTGTGTGTGTGTGTATGTGCATGCATTTATGTGTCTGTACACGCGTGTGTGTGTGTGTGCCTGGCGTTTTATATTTTTGTCTGTCCGCCCCTCCCCCCTCTGTGTCTCTGAAATCAAACAATATAGGATTAGCAGGCTCTCTCCAGAAGTAATGTTCTTACAAAACAGGGATAAAATCATTTAAGTTCTCTACCTAATAAAGGAAATATGATAGCTTATCACAATATGATAAATAATGCACTCAATTGCTATATACTCGTATTAATATGTTTCCAATAGGAGACAGCAGCTTAATGTATCAACTAGAGAAGTGATCGACAGCATTATGAAGATGTGTTAACAATATCGTGAATGTCCTCCCTATCGTCTTCAGTTTAATTAGCATGATACTTGGGCGACATATCTTATATATAAAATCATCTCTTTATGGTCAGTATTAACGTGACGTCAACAGACTTTGATATATCCTGAAATAATCAGTCACTAGTTTAAAGACTGGTTTCTGTCATTTATTCATCGTACTTAGCTTGAGAATAATTGAAAGCAATTTCTTCCGATTAAATAAGCGCTTTGGTAGGTATTCGTGTCACTTCCTTTCCCTCTAATGCGCGACCTTGAATACGTCACTGAGAAATTGACACGAATGAGCCACACGCTTCACCTTGCTATGTCCCATTTCTACGACTAATAGTACTTTATCACGGTAAATAAAACCAGCTCTAAACTTTTACAATATAATGTGATTATCTTATTATTAGAAAAACGGATTAGACAATCTCTATCAATGATATTTTCTTAAGAGGAAATCAAGAAAACTAAGCTCAATTGTTGCTAATTATCATTTTTAAAGAGTTGAACTCTGATATTACAGTGTTACGAGTTTAACAACTACGATACTCCTATCTCATGACTTACTTTTATGGATAATTGTTTTAGTTCTAATCAAAATTAAGACATTGATCGAGTAGAATATTACAAATTTAGATTGTGTCATTTAAAAGATACTTATTATTTATTTGTGAATAGCCACCTTGAAAAGGTGTTCTTATTTAGAGCGGATTTAAACAATTTTCAGGAGACGACGCATTTCTAATATCTGCCGACAACCTATTCGCCAAAGGGTGGGCGGCAACACTAAATGCACAATCACCGTATTACAGTAGCCGATACACAGGGACCTGCAATAGCATCTGACTAGATGACCCAGAGTTTTCAGGATGACTATCTAATGGACACCAGTTCATACATAAATTGAGGTGTCATATCATTAATAGATTTATAAGTTTATAATATAAGATTTAAAGTTGACACGAACTGCATTTGAGACTAAAATTATAAGCAATTTAAGTTATCAATTAAAACACTCTAAGCCACTACTACTGTTCTTGCTGACACTATATGTTATAGCTGATGGACATTATCACGATATTAAACGTATGTTCACTTAATCAGGTCGTGTGTTTTTGTCTTATATTTAACATAACTTAAATAGGACTCTTTTTGTTCGTGGTTTCTTGTCCTATGTATATATCTCTTTGGCTCTTTAGTTTCCATAATGAGCTGTACATATAAAACATAATCTTCTGTTCCTTGTGGAATTTATAATATGCATCGTTGATAATTGTGTATCGATGACTCAAGATCTAAAATTAGAGGATGAACAATAACATTATCTCTCTACCGCGATGAGCTCTTTACCAGAATAAGCTAAGTAACAATAGTAAATCTAAATAATGGCGAAGATTGCATTACTCCTAATGAGTCTGTATAAAAACCTTCTGGTATTGGTACAAATATGTAAATAAATAACACATTAGGACGCATGCGGCCATCTTAGGAACACCTTGGTGATTAATGGGATAAGAATCTATTCATATATTTGTTCCTCGTTTTACTATATGTCGCATATACTTTCGTAACGCCCCATGAAAATGGTATTTTATTGTGCTATGTTATGATATATATAAATAATATGAAAATCAATAATAATATATATATATATATATATATATATATATATATATATATATATATATATATATATATATATATATATATATATATATATAATAATCGAGTCATAAAGTGACAAATACTCGAAAATATAAGCATATTACCCCAGTTTTCTTTCAAAATATACATTATCAGCAGTAAACCTGCGTATTCTTGGAAATTTTCCATATCAATATCTGTGTTCTAGTTTATCTATTCAATGTATCCTCAAAATCTGAAGCCATAATTATTTTACCGCAGTAATATTTAATTTGTGGAATCAATTGGAGAGACCGATTAGAACTATATCATGCCTTAAAAGATTAATCTACTCTATGAAATCCACCAGCTTAATTTAACTTTTTCATAGAAATACTATTTTGTTATTAAAATTAGTAGTAGTAGTAGTAGTAGTAGTAGTTGTAGTAGTAGTAGTAGTATTGCCAATGTATAGCACAAGTTACGAAAGCACAAGTTATGGTGGTCATGGACCAGTACAAAGGGCTTTATTATGATATATTGTAGTCTATAATTGTACTTTTATGACAGATATAAACATCTCGTCAATCAAAGAATTGCATTTTATAAAGGCTTGATATCTCGGTGAGAGGATAGCATCACCATATTTATCGAGTTCATATAATATAGTCCTCATAAAAAAGCTTTCCTGTATCTATTCAGTGGTTCACTGCAGAATCTTTAGATAATGTGATGACTCTATTACGAGAACAAGGTGTAAAAGCGGGGTGGTGTTGATTCTGTCAGGATATAGCCACCATATGTGTGTGAACGCGCGTATATATATATATATATATATATATATGTGTGTGTGTGTGTGTGTGTGTGTGTGTGTGTGTGTGTGTGTGTGTGTGTGTGTGTGTGTGTGTGTGTGTGTGTGTGTGTGTGTAGATTTGTTCTTTCTCACCCTAGTCATTATTGAACACTATACTTTTAGCTTGCTCTTTTCCTGCAAATTAATCACATATCTTCGAAGTACCAGTACCCAGGTAGATAGTTCCTCATGTTACCCATCAGAGCTCTATTTACCACTGTACCACAAAAAAAAATATATCCTGGAATAGTTACCCCACAGCTCAAATAAGAAAAGCTCAATATAATATGTTATCCTTATTAGGCATTTCCACGATATAAATCATTGTTATCTTATTATGTTGATATTTAAGCATTAGTGGACATCCTCCTCCAACAGGTGAATGCCTTCTGATGAAGCAGTTCTCTAACATTTGTAGTCTATTTAGTAATATTTTAATATTTCTACTTAGTTACCATTGTGTCTAAATTAAAACTAGTCTCTCATACGTGTTTCCTCTCTTTGTCTGTCTGTTTTAAATATAGGTAGCATCTGGGTTCTAATTAGTAAAGCCATCACACAGGCAGGTAGCAAATTACTGCCTGTGTAACCGACAGGAATGTTGATACGTCTAAAGAGTGTAAAGGCGCTTTGATCATAACACGCACTTTATATGGAAATATTACTTACGTGATAACACAGGTGGCGAATCTGACGTGCATTTGTGACGTCTAGCCGACGTAGATTGCGTGCAATATAGTTGCCTGTAATGACGTGCCGTTATGATAATGTTAGCGATGGGATAGACCTATAAAGTACAGCATTGTGAGGTAAAATTGTGATACTAACAAGACAATTATCTGGGTATCAGCTTTTAGAAAAATCGGTGACATCTACTCAATGTGACTAGGTAATGCACTCAGTTTTGGTGAGTGTATGGGCGAATTACGTACTGCTTTAATTGGCTGCATGTTGATGGGCTACTGCGTAATGTTGGTAGGTGGGTGGTTTATTAAACGCTTTGAGCTAATGTGCGAGTAGGCGAGTTTCTAGACGTTTACTCACCATGACTAATTGAGATCAGCTGTTTTCTGTTTGATACATAATCCACTTATAAAAGGTGGTTTATTGAACGTAATGAATTTTCATTGATTGTGACAGGTACGACATGGTGATGCGTCATTCGTATATGACATTATGACATGACAGTGTATACTAGCCGTCTCATATGGGAACCATATATTTCAATTAATCATCATTATCAGTTCGTGGAATAACTTGAAGCAAGAAAAAACTCAATCCCATGAAGGCTTTACTTCCATGGTACAAACGGAAGATACAGACTATGCTAAGACAGAGAGGGGGAGAGAGAGCGAGAGAGAGAGAGAGACGGTAATTTATACGGTTAAGATTCAGAACTGGTTGTCTCAACATTGTTGCATGCGACACATTCCTGATACAGAAAACAATTTACAGCTGATCCGAGCTCCTGGGCTATACACGCTTTACCGACAAAGAATACAAGATGGTACTCTTGCACTTTATAAATATTTGCAGACTTGGTTCACAATTAAAATGTTAAAGGAAATTTAAAATATATAACTAATAGTGCTGTTCTCATAGCCACTGATGTGTTATATAATATTAAATGTATATTCAAAGAAATACCGTGTTCTTTATTTTGAAGAAGAAAAATGTGTGTGTGTTTTTTTTTTGTGTGTTGTGTGTGTATGTATGTATGTGTGTATGTATGTATGTATGTATGTATGTATGTATGTATGTATGTATGTATGTATGTATGTATGTATGTGTGACTTGCTGTTTCCTTTTATTAACTTAGAATTGATTGACCGAAACTTAGGAACGTGTATTTTCTAGCGAAAAATAATATTATTTCACACATACAAATTGTGGCGTTGCTCAACTGCCTCGGAATATTAGTGATACATCAACATTGTCTATCACTATGCCATCAGTGAACTGTTGGACATACATCTCTATTGAGAAAAACCTTCGACGGGAAGCTTAAAATGATGCTTTATTAGATCTAAGATCATTCTGCATTAATTTCTAATTTAAAACCCGTAAGAGTTTCAGTTGCACAGTGTCTTTTTTTGTTTGGTGCAAGCTATTCTGCAATGAACTTATTTGTATGACATGTTCATTAGATGCTCCTTCCACGCTATCTTTTATGCCTCGTGCATCATGATCGAAGTTATTTGACATGTAAGAGATATTAGGTTTTCCTCCCTTTTTGTGGATTGCATTATTACATTACATATTTTTCTCAATTTACCTTTCCATTTTAAAGTTTTCGTGTTTGTACGGGTTTGGTTGTATACGAATCCAGACGGCTGTGCGTTTGTTTTTGAGCACCACTATGCATAGACACAATGAGATTTACAATCGACGTAGGAAATTAAAAATAATGAGAAGTAGCGATCTCGTACGTTACATTGGCACTCAAATTTGAATGTTATATTAATAAAAAATAAACCTTTGGGAATTGAGAAAAAAAATTCAAACCACAAAAGGATAACAATAATGTTATATATTCGTGCTAAAATCTGCCTTCAGTGGGCATTTAAGATTAAAGACCGTTGCATCTAAGTATATGTTCCCTCGTAATGTGTATATGTACAAAACATACTTCTGTGGGTCATTAGTAGAATCGTATTGGTATGTTTTGCATATAAATGAATGTCGTCACTTGGGGGCAGTATTGATATGTTTTAAACCTATCTATGTGTATCGGGTTCTTGGTATTAGTATATGATCAACTTAACTTGTATATATATATATATATATATATATATATATATATATTGGGGTCTTTCAGTCAAATTGCTCAAAATATAGAATATCTCATCCAGCTTGTATTTCTACCTATAGCCTATTTTTCACATACGTGTAATCAATCATGTTTTATGTGTGGACTTTGAAGATCCCAATAGGTCAAACGTCTTGTCCTAATCCGTTTCAGTATTTTTACAATTTTCATTTGCTGCATGAAATGAATCTAATAAAGTTATGTATGGTCTCTTATGGATCAATTAATATACTCCTTACCGATTGGTTGTTTTGATAATGTACAAGAATGAGACGATTATTTGATGGTTATGTATCAGATGATAACATTGTATTTCAGTGACAGTGACTTTGCCACTGCACAAACTCTTTATATCTCTTCTAATAATATTACCCCATCAGCCTGATATACTATATGGGTTAATGTTACTTTTGGGAATTACAGGAACAATCTTATAAATGTTAAAATCTGAATTATTTATTTAGTTTGTTCAATTTGATATAATAATAATAATAATAATAATAATAATAATAATAGTAATAATATGTCATATTTATACAGCGCCTTATTCAGCTAGATAGCTGCTCTATGGCGCTTTCCAGTATTATTATCCCTGACTCAGACCTGTTCCAATCCAGCACACATCACAACTCCCAAGGGAACACACAACACGTGCTTCCGTGGTAAGCGCAAAGCGTTACTCAAACACAAAACCATCTCATCTTGTCAGGTTCTCATTTTATGGATGAGTGAACCAGTCGCCAAATGACGACATTGCGGCTTCGGAGCCTCGAAACCGCAAAACTTCGGCTGTGAGTCCTACGCTCTAACTAACTGCCCTATTTAATTCGTGAATATCTAATCTACATATCTATTACCTTACGTTATTTTATATACATTGCATCTTTGCTGATTTATTTAACAAAAAATATCTCTTCGATATTTCATTATACATCGTTATGCGATCGTGGTAATACCCGATACAACGTTTATTATGGGAAATAACACCGTTAGTCTCCAGCAGATTGTCATTCCATCCATCCATCAAAACATACGTCCGTCGTTTCGTCATTCTTTCAGTTAGTCAGTCAATCAGTCAGTCAGTCTGCCTAGCTGGACATATCCACCTTCTGGCGATATACAATACCTATTCCAATTTGACTGTTCATCCAATATTAACAGGTTACCTTTATCTTGGTGTCATTCAAAGGGATACGTTTCAGTCAAGTGTCCAAGTAGTTTGTAATTGGTTTTGTTTGTGTACACCTGTTTGCCTAGTATAATCCTGCTATCTGTCTGATCTCTACCGCATAAGATGCTGAATTATTGCTTTTCCCTGACAGCGGCACATTTATAATTTAACGACGTAAACCTATCCTCTTGTGATAACTGCCTTTTCCACCGTGATCTTTTCCTGTATGATACAAGACATATTGCATAGATACACGGAAGAAATGAATGTAACAACAGAAGATGACAAAATTGGAATTGTGTTATCTTGGCAATGTGATCAAACATACTTGTTTTCGCCTAACCGCTAAATAAGCGAATTACTGTTAATGTAAATGGAATGTGAGATGGGTGCGTGTGTGTGTTATGATTTACTAGAACAATAACAGCTAATCCTCGTACGTTTCCGTTAATCACTTAGTGAACGTTCACCCACGCCTATGTGTGTGTGTGTGTGTGTGTGTGTGTGTGTGTGTGTGTGTGTGTGTGTGTGTGTGTGAACGCCTGAGACTATTTCCTGCCACTTCACGGTACGATGAATGGCTGTGGAATATTTAGGTACATCAGTAACTATTTGTAATAGAAACATCTCCAAATGCAGCATTTCTAATCGAATGGAAAAGTCGGCTCAAAGTAATGGAATTTTACTACTTCATCTGCAACAATTTAACTAGGATGTGAGCAATGATCAACGTTTACAACTTGGGAGGTAATTGAAATTTAGGTTTACAGTTCATCCATTAGTTGTCATTTTTCATTTGTTTAGAGGGAGTAGAAACGTTTAAACCAGTAGACTCCCTGTCTTCTGTCAGAAATACGACAAACAGATATCTCCATAGCTGACGGCGTGGTGAATGTTATCATCGTGTTACAGTTTACTATTCGTCTATTACTATCACTTCTAAGAATAGTCAGACACACACACAACATGACAGATAGATAGCTAACAAATATTATTGATTTTCTGTTAATACAATGATACACCATAAAGCATAACAAAATTATATATCGGCATGTAGGTAGTAAAATAGATAGCTAGACTGATAAGTAATTATATAAATATTTAAATAGATAGACTGATTATTAATTAGATACATAAATAGAGGGATAAATATATAGACAGACTGGTAGATAGATATATTGATAGATAGATAGATATGTAGATAGATAGATAGATAGATAGATAGATAGATAGATAGATAGATAGATAGATAGATAGATATGATAGATAGACATATATATAGATTGATATATATATATATATATAGATTGATATATATATATATATATATATATATATATATATATTTTATATATATATATATATATATATATATATATATATACATAAATAGATATATAGATGAATAGATAGATAGGTGGATAGATAAATTGATAGATAGATAAATACAAATAGATAGATGTATAGACAGATGTATAGATATATAAATATAGATAGATAGATTGATTGATTTATCGGTTAATTTATTGATTGATCGGTTGATCGATCGATCGATCAATTGATTGATTGGTTTATTGATAAGTGGATCGATGAACTAACTGTTTTTTGTTTCGCCTGCCGGTTTGGGCTTGCTATAATCAAAGTACGTGACAGCGATCAATTTAAATAATATTAATTATAATAAGCAAATACTAATCTGGTTAAACGTTATCTTTTTCCCAGTAGAAAAGGCTCTTGGGCGGCGATTCTTCCAGTAGTGCAAGTGAGCATAGGGAATAGCATTGCCAATCAAATCAAAACGATCAGTGCCTTTGAACAGAAACTTCGATGGGAAGATTTAGTTTTGAGATACCTAATTTCAGGCTAACAATATACTGACCGGAACCAGGGTTAGATCAAATCCCGTAGATCAATCAAAAACAGATGATATTCGATGAATATTGCCGTTGTTCTTTTATGAAGTCGCCATCACTTGACCAAACACAAATGTGACCTTTGTTTGTCAGTTTATTTTCATCTTAGTTCGGTTGGCTTGTGTATAATCCCATCGGGCAGAGTTATACCATCATTGATAAGTACTTTACTCAGTTTATTACCAGTTGTGCTTAGAACTTCTTCTAAAACCATGCCACCATTCCAAGTAATGGAGAATAAAGTATGAAATTACAGGCTCTAAAGAAAACCGATTGCTAGAAATCTAGAATGGTTATTGAAATCAAAGACAACACGGTTAATTTATATACTATATACAAACAATTTTAATGTTTCATAGACAAAGAATAATATATTATATTTGGGAGCCGGGTCAAATAAAGTACAAAATAACCATGAGACTAATTAAGGCTTTATTTCCATTTTCATTATGATTCTAATTTAGCAGACATTAAGCCAAGGGATACACTTTGTTAAATTAGTTAACTTTACCATCATCGGGTGTTTTGTAATGGTTATATCTGTAGAGCCTAAATCATAATCTCGATTTTTGTCATTGTTTAGTTCTGATCATGGCCAGTTCCTCTCCAGACACTTCCTGAAATGTGTATATTGATAACTCCATATTAACATAGCACATCAATTATTCATCTAGCGTCAGGGATTTTCATATAGGGAGTCTAATGTCATTGCCGTAACAGTAATTTTCTTGCGTAATTCTCTCTTATATTCTGGCTTCAGACGAAGGTAGACATTTGGCTATATCATGGAAGTAGCAGGTAACTGCTGATTTACTCCATCTCGCTACCAATTGCCACAACGTGTTATACATATTAGAAATACCAAATAGACTTTACAGGAAAAAACACACTGAGGCCAAATTAGCTAACACCATTTAAGTTTACTTTTACTGTTAGAGTTAGCAAAAATCTTATACTCGATTAAGGGCTCTGCGCTGTAATGATGCTAGAGCAAGGATTTCAGACTTATGTAATATCTGTTTCTGAAGTGGAAAAAATTAGTATACAGAGAAGCTGAAAGTAAATCACCGATATCTTCTTGAAGGCAATCAAATGAAATATATAAAATATTATTATCAATCTAGATAAATGACAGTCATCTACTACTTGTCTCTAGTTATAGAAAACTGATATCTATTTCGGTATCGACATTTATCAGATAGACGAGGAAACAATCTATATACCATCTCTTACTTGTTATTTGCTCTTATAAAGCTAGATATATTAACAGAGGAGTTTGTACAACAAATACAATTATTGTATCAAAAATGACGAAAACCATCGATGCTGCTATCATCCGCTCGATGATCCACTCAAATGAAAACGTCATTTAAAGATAGTTCTGCCATCTTCATCCCATATGTGATCACCTGTCATAAACAACCACTACTAACGTAAGTTAATTTATCACCATTTTTTCTTCAAATAATTAGTGTTTGAACTGTTATGCGCCTTGTGTCAACCGAACTTCATACAATGTTATACGATGAGGGATCTAATTTCCTATCACTGTCTTTGAACTGCACCCAACGTCAAATACTTTCAGTTAACTAGCTCGTAACTTTTAATGTTAACCACCAGCTTTACATAAATACCTGGAGAAAATATCGTCGTCGGGTTATCGGAAATCAATTGTTTTGAGAGACGAGCGAATTTAATATCATTGAGACGACATCTCCAGCATTTTACTGAAATAAATAAACACACACACACACACACACACACATATATATATATATATATATATATATATATATATATATATATATATAATTAGTTTAATCAAATGTAAATGGGTGTGAATATTTTGTTTATCTCAACGACAGTACATGTATATAAATAACCTACGTTTAACGACCAATTGATATCTTCAAACGTCAATCTCATACTATAGGTTGTTCTGTGATATCCGATGTTATTCTTGTTCTAAGAAATATAAACATTATGACGTGTATCTCGCATAACTCTATTTAAGTGTCATCCTTACTGTTATTTCTCGGCAGCGCTCACCAGAAAGATTCCTTCTGGAGTTAGAGTTGAGACAGAGTCCTCACTAAATGTTTGCTCTTTTGTATTAGATACAATGTTTGTACTATTTAGCCTGTTCCGAAGAAAAAGAGTGAGCGATCGAGCGAGCGAGTGGGTGAGTGAGTGAGCCAGCGAGTGAGTGAGTGAGTGAGTCAGTGAGTGAGTCGGTGAGTCAGTGAGTCAGTGGTTTGCTAGACTGTGACATATACTGACCCACAGGTTAGTGGATTAAACCAAATATTGTGCTATAGTTAAATAGTTAAAGTAAGATCATGACATCGTGTTTGTGTTGAGACTCAAACAGTTTGGTTAAACTTCAAAAAGCAAACTCGCACCTCACAAAGATAGAACACCGCGTAACCTTGTCATACATTAACGTTCAAGAACGTTTACGTAAATTCAGCTCACAGAACTGATTTCAGAAGTTTCCTGATTTATAGATAAGATAGTACATGCAGAGGAAACCTAATTTAACACCACAATTTGCAGTCAACAGCAATTTCCTGTAATTCAAATTGATACCAATTCACATTTAAATTTCGACTCCACTAATACTGGTGCCAATTCTTTCTACTTATTCAACACAGAATCTACCTTTATAAATAACTCAGAAAAGGTCAAATCTGTTACGTATCGGAGCTCTTTCGTCTACTGGGCCTGTGATGAAAGATTAGGCCAATTAGGAGGCTTTCAACGCATCTCACTTCCTCACAGCCCTATATTGAGTATATATAGACATGCGTCCATTTAACAATGTGATGCATATATTAATGTTTTCTTTTGTGTGTCTGTATAAGTGTGTGCGTGCGTGCGTATGTGCGTGC
>JAODUP010000789.1:5000-55000 GCA_025642065.1 Paralvinella palmiformis | reverse complement strand
TCAAAGTTGCTTGTACCGATAAATTAAGTTTATCGTTCAGATATTTCCTTTAAAGATTTTTACATCAATTTACTAAAGGTATCATTATGCAGACTCTTATGGTACCTCCTATTTAAGACACTTTGTTAAATCTACATTATTATTATTATTATTATTATTAAAGGTAATTAATTACCCACTCCTAATACAGTATGGCCTTCTAATACATATACGGATATTCTATTCATGTGTACAGTATTAAGTATTTATTGCTTTCAAACTTCTGTGTACGTTTTTGCATTGCTATAGCTTCATTGAAATATAGTTTTCCACTTAACCAGGTTAACTAATTGAATATGGTCATGTATACTATCTGGAACAACGACTGGGGAAATTTGTTTCTCATAAGGGCCTAATAAAAGAGAGTTTGGAAACAATTAAAATTTCCTTAACATTCCTCCTACATCTGTGATGAATAAAACAATCAATGTCTTGACAATAACAACAAATCGTTGTCGTTATGGATTTCAACAAGGTGATCGCTTACCTTGGCTGCTGTTATTTTATTTAGAATTGTATACAGTTTCTCAGAATATATCCCACCTACCACTGCAGAAGGGATACTCGGGTTAAACTCAGGTGCCAGTAATCCAGCGCTGTCTTGAAAGCAATAGATAATACTAAAAATTGTTTTTTTATTTTCAAAACTTGTTTAGCAGATAATGTCTTCGTTATGCGCATAGCACTAACCATGGTGATAAAGAAAAGTACGATTTTGTTTTTCGATTTGGCAGTCAGTTATTTTCAAGGTCGAAGCCAGAAGAGTCAATTTAGACAAAGATTAGCACTAATTATACCGAAAGACAACTGAATGAAGGGCACAATAAATTAGTGTTAGAAAATAATATTCGTATTTCCTTAAAAGGTAAACAACAACAAAAATACCACGTGAAATCAAGTATGTGTATAACAAACGTGGTCGTTAAATACTGTGCACTAAATACAGATTCCATTATTTATACAAGTGTAAACAAGTGCACATAATAAAATTGCTATATATATATATATTAAAAAATCACTTTTTGTCCTTAATTGACATTTGTAATTATAAATAGATTTTAGCAAACAATATTGATTTGTTTCCCACTTGAAAGATTTTCAACAATTCTTTTCGGTGTAAATATTTCCTCTGACGTATAGTTATGTAAAGTTTTTAATAATTCTATATATTGTCGCTAGGTATTTATGTACCATCGATGGTGACAGTTAAATATAATTACCGTTGACAAATTTAACTGAACCTATTTGAAATAGGATGTAGTTCAAACCCTTTAATAAAATAATAATAATAATAATAATAATAATAATAATAATGTTGTCATCGTATACAGTGACGCAGTTGTTGTACAAAACGTGATTAGCTAATTGACAAAATGGCGTCTCTTTTTACTTTGTTTGCCATTAAAATATCAGATAAAAGAGAATAGAGATTGGTTATTTTCGTCCTACAGAACAGCAGATCCTCTTTGATCTGATGGTGACTATAATGGATAAAACCCTGTCACTATTTTGTCATTAAAGGAGTCGTCTCTTCACGGTGATGATGAGTCTGATAGGCAATGGGTGGATGTGTTGTGCTGTTTTAAAAATTAAGCTCGTAGATTTGTGTATTGGCTGATGTGTCCATGTGTATCAACAATATAAGCAGCAATTGTAATATTATTATCATTATTGTAGCAATTAGTGCGTTAGCATAAAAAATAGAAAGACAAATCAATTACATAATGCTGATTACAACAAAGAATTAAAATATTCTCATAGAAGATGTGTCATTGTTCGACCACAGAGTATTATAAAGAATAAAGTTGCGAAACACTTTCCACAATTACCAAACGGCTGTTTTACCACAATAATATCTCGCTCGTTGACAAGATAATTCCACTTCCTCAACGTATGTTGGACAACTATGATATTATTTTCTGTTATCATTAAATGTGACTAGTAAATCTTTCCGAAGTGGTTCCTTCTTATCAAATTCATCAGCCACTCCCAAATCTTCTCATAGTAGTTATGTCCTGTCGTACTCATGCTCCGAGTTATATTCAAATGCCTATTAATCAGCACATCCAAAAGTCATCGTTAAGTCTCTTCCGATATTTGGGAATTCTACTTATTGTTAACACATTGGACAAGATCGAATGTTCCTTTCTGACTTTTAAGACACATCCAGACCGATCGTGTTATCAATGGAAATTAAGTTACCTATCCTAGGCCTAGAAAAGAATACTACTTACAATTTTACTACAGTAACTATTATTTCAGGCAGTATTACTGTGGTTATAAACGTTATTATTACGCTTACACCAGCTACTACTACTACTACTAATAATAATACAACGGTAGGAATCACCCCCATCGCTTCCATAATCTAAACAAGATACACGACCGCATCACCTTCTGTTACTCCACTTACTTATACGGGTGTTACTGTCATTACTGTTTCTGGGAGAGTTACTTCTACTAGTAACAACACGATAACTACTATCACTTCTACTACTGCTACTGTTATCACAGTGATAGCTGCGGCCATTACTCCGTGGGTAATTACCATTATCTCTAGAAACATTATTATATGTTAAGACGTATGTTTCGTCAACAACAGTAACAACAATAACCGGAATATACAAAATAACAACCACAATCTCTAGCAAATCTGCCAACAATATAATACAACATAGTAAAAAGGTAGATTGTGTAAGGTCTGAACCTAATTCAGTGAAATGTGAGTTAAATAGTAATTATTGAGGACTTAGATTGAGTTCGGGGCCTACGAAATTATATCTCCCGAGGTGGAACTATAAATATACATTATAAATAACAGCAAAAAGGCAGATGACGCCAATTATTCCAAAACAAGAAGGGTTTAAAAAAGGTTTCTCTCTCTCTCTCTCTCTCTTGTGTATGTGTCCTTCCTCTCTCTCTCTCTCTCTCTCTCTCTTATATATATATATATATATATATATATATATATATATATATATATATATATTTAATATATATAATAACTCACACACATGGACCTACATACATAATACGCACGCACACACCCCCACAAACAAATACATACGCACGCACACAAGCACGCACCTACCAACATGAATAAGCACAAGCATACGCACGCTCACGCACACACACACTGCATCAGCACTAAAAGGTAGAAAAGGTAGCTGATGCATTAGCAAGAAGGGCTTCAATATTCACTGTTTTATATTATTCCATTTGAGAGTAAATTGTCTTGAGCAACTTTGGTGGATTGTATGTGGGGTGCATTTATTCTCAAGCTGCATCTCGTTACTTCTCATTTGCCTTTAAGTCTACAGAATACAGTCTAATAAAAAAGTTAGGGAGAAATGTTTCAAGCACTCTTACAATAACCTTAGTGGCATTTTTCATAGAATTGTGTTATTTTATATTGTCAATTCATTGTGTTCAATAATATTGAACACAGTTTTTTCTTAATACTACTGGTTTATTCAATTTATTCCCAATTCGTTTAACCTGTTACAAATACTAAGAAAAACAACGCTTTATTTGTAGATATAAAACTGAAATCCACATTCAGGATATTTGTTTTTATGTTAAAGCCGATGAATCGTGCCAAGAAATATGAAATAAATATTAAATACTTCGTGTGGCCTCCTCTGGTGTTGTATACGGCACGGAAACGTCAAGGCTTGCTCAAAACAAGGATTGACGGCTTCTGATCCGGAATATCTCGCCATATGTCCACAACCACCTGGATCAGTTCAGCCACGTTAGGTGGAGGTTGTCCTTGTTGTTCAATCGACGTGAGATTCCTGACCAGAGGTTCTCGATCGGGTTCAAATCCGGTGACATAGCAGGCCAATCCATGTGCTGCATATTCTCATCTTCGAGGAAATTCATGACGCAGCACACTCGGTGTGCTAAAGCATTGTATCTGGAAAATACATATATATATATATATATATATATATATATATATATATATATATATAATAGTCATGATTGATATGTCAATTTATTGATTGAAATGATCTCTTATCCAACCGAACATTCAATTGGTTAATTAATTGGTGATTTGATTAATTATTAAATACAATATTTACTGTAATACCCCACCCATCGACAATGTGGCTCATTCTTTCATAAGAAACACTATTTAAAAGTTTGTATAGCATCATTCCGAAATCAGAGATAAAATTTGACAATAGAATTGGTCAAGTTGTCTTTAATAAGAAAATAAGATTGTCAGTTTGCGTGATTCGCAAGTCTAACACTGACTTTAGCTTTTTTGTTTAAAATAGAAAAGTAAACATTTCTTCAAACTCTGTCATAAATGTTGTTTCCATGGAAATGGTGCGTTTAAAACAGGTGGCAGCAAAGAACCAAAGTGTTGAAACCAATAAATAAAGGAGGAAATCTTTATTTTCAACCTAATTATAAAATATTTGTCTTTTAGTTTAAAGATTAGTTGCATATGTGACATTGACCATGGTGATAAAAATTGTGTATTTCGATTTCTCTAGTCTAGTTTCCAAGAAATATATAAGATAACTTTCAAGTATGATGCCAGAATGTTCATTTCAGCCAAGATCAACGGGTATTCTACTTATATACCCGGAAAAAATTTGCGCATTACTGTACTATCTGGAAAGAATATTAATATTCCCTAGAATCTGAATGCATTTATGAAATGCGTATCATCTTTACCTTTGGATGACAAAAATCAATTCAGAAACGTCAATAATATTAGAGATTACAGAAAATATATTTTGTTTAGATCAGCTGTATGAACAGACAACCCTCACCACATTACAGTAAACACTGGGCACGAAACACAGATTCCAAAAAAAATTATAATAAACGAGAAATATAAAATAATCCAAATATACATGTATATAAAACATTAAGTTAAAACTGTATATGAATATACAATAATGCAATATTTAGATGAAGTTATTCTACTGCAGACATATATCAAAACTGTTAATGAGCTTTTAGTCATTTAGCAATGATTTTCTAAAACATCTAATTCTAAACGTCAATTTTTTATCAAGACATAGTTGTTTGAAAGGTATCTTAATTGTTAAAATTAAATATTTGTACAAAATGGATTCCAACTTATTGTATAAATGAGGCAGTCTTTTATCACATATTTCGGATTTATACTACTTATATCTCATATCTGAGGAGATAATTATTTTCTGCAACAGAAATTTCATGAGATAAAAAAACGAATTTTATGCAATGTATAAAGATACAGGATAAATATAACTATTTATGTACACAGAGTTGAACGCATACTTTCAATTTTTCTGTTTGAATTTCTAAAAATACAATTAAAAATTTATGTTTGACACATAATATCAATTTCTTACGCTATTATCTGAATATTATAGATAATTACCACGCGATCTGTTATAACATCAACATATCAAACATACGTTAGTGTTCTGTTCAGTTGGTGGCTGAGTCAGTCAATGAGTCAGTGTGTCAGTGAGTTAGTCATTTATTCAGTCAGTCCATCAGTCAATCAGTCAGTCAGTCAATCAGTCAGTCAGTCAATCAGTCAGTCATTCAGTCAGTCAGTCAGTCAGTCAGTCAGTCAGTCAGTTAGTTAATCATTGGTGAGTTGGTGAGTCAGTGAGTCTGTGAGTCAGTGAGTCACTGATAATCAAACGTTTGTTTGGTAGCTTATGCTGAACACTCATAGTAGTTTAATATCAATAATTTGCCAATAGATGGATTACAAATATCAATACCATGATACTTTTGGCATTACTAACATCAATTTAACATGAGATATGGAAACCAGTCATTATCAACAGGCCTTCAACACATCTGATGTGCTTCTTCGTAGCCTGTATATTCATATTGTATGGTGACAGTAAAGGTTGTCTTGTCATTTCCTCTCTGAATAGAAAGTGATGCATGCCTATATATACGATTCCTTCTTCATTGCACTATCATTGACTTCCACTATGAAAATGAATAACTGGCTGATTGCGATGACAGTCCTTTTAACACAAGAGAGGCGATCACGTTGTTTTCAAAAGTGGGCCACTCTGTCACTCTCTACCTTGATGCGTATACTGTAATTTGTTCTTTTAGTCGTAACCAAAACGCGTATTTTGTTGTGTTTTACTTCGTGTTTCACTTCAGCTTCGACGCTCAAAGGAGAGCAGCTTCATTTTTCAGTCAGAAACATCTGGGATTAATAATGCGAATGCACTCCTTCTCTTCTTCAGGTTAACTATCAACACACATATATGTCACAGATCTTAGGCAACCATCCTTTATTACAGAGCCATTATATATCAAAGTCACCATAAGTATTCATGATCGTCGCTCTAAGGTAAATATTAGCTTTTTATCAATACATCTTGTCAATTCCTTAACCTAATTAGTCAAGAGCTGAAAGACTGCTTCGGGTCATCTGTCATTCATTCGTTACACTAAGAAAAAGGTATAAATGAACATAATTTCTTTCGATTAAGTAAGCGCTTAGACAGTATTCATGGCACTTCTATCCCTTCTGATGCGTGACCTTTAAGACATCACTAAGAAGCTTAGCGAAAGAACAATACATTTCACCGCACTCTGTCATAGCTCTCCTATAAACGATATTTGTATAACAGAAAATGAAACCAGCCATGAAGTTTGTGCACTTTTATCAATTACCACAGAATTAAAATTAAAGGTTACTCAATCTGGATTAATTGAAGTTTTCAGAAAAGGGACGCAATAAAGTTCAATTGTTGTAAACGATTATTTCCATATAGAGTTTAACGTTACCTTCTGTAATTAGTATCTTGCAAATTAAACCACTTAAAATCCTTAAACGCATGAGCCACATGAGCAATATCTGATATAACTTGGATTTAGAGATGGTTGTTTTAACTCAAATTCAAGATAAGTTACCGATTTAGTAGTTCTTTTAAAGGTTTATTATCTACAAGTAAGGCAGTTTGTTCACTGAAAGAAAGAATAACGAATAATGGAAAAAGTCACTTTGGTCACAAAACCGTCGATTGTTATGAGGTGAATTAATGACGTATAGTTGATATACATTGAGTGACAAATAGCTGCTTATAATGACGTACCGTTAGAACAATGTTAATCATGACATAGACCTATAATTTAAGATTATATGCTGTAAATTAATGTAAATGACACGAATAATCTTCTCGGTTTCATTTCTTAGAATGCCCAGTAACAGTTACTCAGTGTTGCTAGGTAATGTACTCTATTTTGGTGGGTCTTTGGAGAGGCTAATTACTGCGTTATTGCGTTAGATGGTTATAACTGGCTAAGTTATTGAGTGGAGTGGATAGGTAAAGGTTCATATAGGATTGCTTGAGTTGTGGACAACCGCTCACTAAAGCTAACTGAAATCAGCTATTCGATATATGATACCAAATCTAGGTGTAAAATGTAGTGTGGTGGAGGTGTCTAATAGTCATTAATGATGTTGTGTATGCCATGATGATATGTCATCCGTGTGTAACATTATGACATAACACCTGTACTAACACCCTGGTATGGAAACCGTATGTTTTAATTAATCATATTATTAGATTATGATATGGATCACTAATAAGATATCTTTAATAATAACGTGATGGGCTCTTAAACTCAGCATCTGCCTCCAGGATGAAATCAAATATCCACAAGAATATATTGCCTCCAGGTATAGTGCACTAACAAAAACAAACTATTTTCGATGCTGTAAATATATCATTACATCTAACCGCTGTTAACCGAGAGATATATGTTGACCAATGTTTTAATGACGTCATATGTCCCAATATATTATCCGCAAATAATGGATTTCTCTCCATCACCTTATCAGATGGTACCTCATTTCATTTCTAATAGGGAATACATATGACCATTTTACACACACTGGGTTCACACACGGTGTCAAAATACTTTCCAGCAAAGTCGAGACCAATCACCAATGACCTAATAAAAACAATAATTACTATATTTCGTGGGTGTACATCGGCTGAACTTTACATATTGTGAATTCCATTAAAGATTCATTACACGGGTGAGTAATGAACTCCGTTGTATTTTTATATCAGTGCCTTATTGTATATTAAATATTATAGAATATGTTCTGCTTTATTCACCAAATATTTAACCATTTTAACTTTATAATATTCTTATAGTCTAAGCACAAATTTCGATAATGTGTACTTCTTACCCACTCGCTTTATTGTACAGCACCGAACACTAAATTGACTACACCCAAGAATATGTCTATCGGTATTTAGCTAACTTTATCAACATTTAGCAAGCAATTAATTTATTATGTCAGTATACATACTCACAACATACTGTTTTTTTGCGCATGTGACGGTCTGTGAATGATCTTATTTGATAACACTTTTTGAACACAATAAAAGTACAATCACTAAAAATTAGCTATAATAATTCAGATGATTCAAATATTAAATTATCCGATTATTCAAAATGTTTTACCAAATGACTTTCCATCCAAGTACAAAAATAGCACTTGACTTATTGACTTAACTGTGCTGGTATATAGCTGTTTCTCATGATTGTGTGTTATGTCTCCCAAATAAAACACATTTTATAAGTAATATTCAAAAATATTTATAACTATGATCAATACCCACCTATTTCAATTGTTATCAATCAAGATAAGACGGTTTGAAGTTCTTACATATAAAATGAATGTTTGTTATCCCGTAAAACAAACATCGCGGAACTGGAATGTGCCGCTTTGAGTGTAAACCACTTCTGTTCTAATATAATAATAATGTGTGGTTTTATATAGCACCACATTCAACTGTGTTGTTCTGAGGTGTTTTACATAAAAAGTGAGTGGACTAGATAAAATGACTAGATGAACGAGGGGATTTATTATATATTTGATCTAAATTGGTACGTACGTCAGAATATTTCTAAGTACGTTTTACTTATCATTGCAGGTGTATCGGTTATATACATCGTAATATAAATGGTATTGTTCGGGTTGTAAGTGCTTATTTTGCCAGCATTCCACACTTTTCCCTGTATCACTCCACTAAAGCCCGTGACACCGCATGATCTTAATGCTGTGGAGGCGACGATGTGAGTCAACAACACTAAACTCGCCGTTTAAATATAAAATCACGATCAGCAAACGAAGGTTGTGCCATCTAATTGATGTATTATATGTGATGCCCTACTGGGGATATACCATACATTATGAGGGAAATGATTACAAAGAATATTTTATGGATCCATTAGCCGGCTCAGCTACCAAGAAATCTACCGTTAGAAAGTCGAGCGAGTTTTTAGCACATCACAAACTTTGTTGTGAAAGTCAGACGCCATATTGAATGATGGCTTTCTCTGTTAAGAATTGACTCATACATTTTGTGTTTATGGATGTCAAGCTGAAATAGATCCGACCTTGATCTTTTAAACTCATGCTTAATATCGACCGTAATTGTGATAGAAAATCTCATAAATGTATGGATTACAATGAACCAGACATCAGACTTAGATGGCTTTAGAATTCATCTCTTTGATGTCTAATTTAGGATATGGATTCATTGATAGGTCTAGATGACTCACAGGAACTAACAAGGGACAAAAAGCGATGAAAACGTAAAACTCAAGATGGTTATTCGGATTTTAGTCTTCCCACCAGGAAACTATCACCTAACCATAATTTCAATTGTCTCTAATTTGTTGTTGCTATTGTTGTTGTTGTTGTTGTTGTTGTTGATGATCTAATTAGACGACAGGTAAAGTATCAGCCACAAGCACATTGGTTTCGAATCAGTGACCTGTTATATATCGCTCAGTCAGTTATTTATTTAGTTTATTTGTTTGTTTGTATGTCTCTTCGTCTGTCTCTCTATCCTTCTGTTTGATTATTTGTCCGTCTGTCTGACTCGTCGGTCGGTCGTTCTTGCGTTTGTGAGATGTGTTTTAAGCTCAAAGAGCCACCAGTCATATAATTGATCAGAGGTAACATTAACGTGCCTATAACTAGAAGAATACTGGTATACCGTAATATTACGTCAAATAGACAATACGCACTTCTGAGCGTCGATAACGCATCATTCAGGCAAACCAAACGCAGTATAATCGATGGACACTTTGATGTCATTATATAAAGTACACCCTGTCTAATGTAGCTATTATTAGCTATGCAGAATCTAAGACTGTATCAGGACATATGAGCTATTATGGATGAAAGGATACTGGGCACTGCAGTGACCTAGACGTTATCTTATATCGGGATCAAAGAAAGCTGTAACAAAAATAATAACAGATTGGAGTAAAACGACATTCAAGCAACATGTTAAAAAAACTGAGAATCTTCGCATTAAGGTAGGATCTAGTTATATAAATTATTCCACGTTTGTAAGAAATATAGGGCTTATATTAGATAATATCCTAGGAACGGACAAACAGGTGAATTATAAATGTAAGTCCTGTTATTTAAAAAAGAAAATATAGGACATGCAAGACTTTAGTCAAAACCCTTATTATTTCTCGACTGGAATATGGCAATGCATTGTTATATAATATCCCCTTCTTTGACAAACCGCCTACATCTGGTGACACGCACTCGCAAAAGGGAACATATAACACCAGCAAGGAAAGACATATTTTGTAAGGTTCTTAAAACCTATTTGTTTAAATTGGCGTATTTATAATATTATCTATGAAATGTACTTGATCTATATGAGCTCAGAATATGTTTTAATTGTATTTTAAATGTTAAGCGCCTTAGAGCAATTTCAGTTGAATAAGCCGCTATATAAAATACTACTACTACTATTATTAGTAGTAGTAATAGTACTATTAATTATTATTATTATTATTATTATTATTATTATTATTATTATTATTATTATTATTATATCGATGAGTAATCCCAAGTCTGAACATTCATTCACTGAAAAATGTCATGATTTACAAATGAACAGTTATAGTAATTTCAATTCCAGCTGTTTGACCAAATCGCCGGTTTTCAATCTATTAAAGTATATATATCAAGAAACTATTTTTATTAACCGAACAAATCCCGTGAAATCAATACTACATCAATAAATATATATTTAAATTGTGTAAAACTTAATTATCAATAAATGATTTTAGTGTTATAAATAGATAATTTTTTGTTCATAACATCGAGGCTGACTGCGTATGTCACGTGACGACCTATGCATAACTGAGCGCGATCACAATAGAATCTAAGGAAAATCCATAAAACTATGTATACATTTGTCAAACTTTGATTGAATAATTGAGGAACCATCAAAATCTGTATTTACCTGTAAAAGCAAATATGTAAAATACATGTAGTAATCAATTAAGGTGTTAACATTCATTTCGAAGCTAACATGCTATGCATATTTGAAATATATTATAATATACATGTAGAAATATAACACGCATTTTTAAAACTATTTAAATATTATTAAAATGTCCTAGAAATATAATATACATTTATAATAAAGAAATAGCACGCACTTCAAATAATGTTTTAGGCCATATAATATGAATAATTGATATGTGGTATAATGTACTTCATTGAAATATAATGAACGTTTCTAAGATGATATTATAAAAATATCAATGGGTAACAATAGGTAAAAATATCACAAACACTTTCAAGGTATTACGAATTTCCAAGATATCACAATAAACATTATAGAAATGAAAAAAGATGCTTGTAAGCGTAGCCTCCCACGATGTTACCTAATATTAAAAGATTCATTAGATCGTTTAAATGAACATTTTCTAAGAGGGATGGATTAATTAATTTGATTATGTTTTATATAATTAACAGAAACACTCTACTAATTACTGGAAGAAAATATTCACTTTGATTCACATTTTATTTAAATATCCAGTGATATATATAATTATATAAATGATCACTTGATTAGTACTGGCGTAGTAAAACATCAATGACAGATTCAGCATAGTGTACGCCTCTGTGTTACATGCGGTGGCACCCAACACACACACAAACACACAAACACACACAGACACAAACACACCAACACACACACAGACAGACAGACAGACACACACACACACACATATATATATATATATATATATATATATATATATATCAACATATACACGTACATACCCACAGAGAGACAGAGAAGGGAAGTGAGCAGTGTGAGGCTCCTGATGGAGATATATTTGCTTCCCATTTTAAATGCCGATTTTATTGCCAAACTGAACATTAAGACGATCATGCCTTCTGTGGTGGTTTCTTTTATAGCAATTGCTAAAGCTACTAACAGGTAACTAAACTGGATATACGTGATACAGTGAGCTAAGCTATTCTGAAGTCGCCCAATGTGACTAATGTTATGATGATAAAGCACTACAGTGCTTTATACGAGACGTAATAAAGGCATGGGCCACTATAACAGATGCCACTTGTCTCAAAAACACGTTCAGACAGTATATATTATAACTATAGTAGTAGGTAACTCTGGTTACGGTTATGACATGTTTATTAATACGAACACATCAGTCAATAATATTACTTAGATATTTTACTAGCTCATTTGGTTTAAAGAAATATTGATGAATGTTAAATGGTGTATTTTAATCAAATTGTGTGAGGGATGAGGGAAAATACTAAAAACTGAACCCTTGTTGCACTAGATGGTACCGATAGAACATCAGACAAAATTACATGGAAAACACTATTGGAAAATGTTGTTACAAATAGAACTGAAATAATTCAAGTACTTTACCTGATTATTCCAATATGGCTTTGAATATTGGAAAGTATAGAGTATAGTCAGCTATATTAAATGCATCAGATAGATCCATAGGATCTAGTAATGCTATATTACCTAAATCAATTGATATCACAATATATTCCTAATGAAGATCGATACTCAGTACTGCGATAGCTTGTTGAAAACATTATATAGGATATGACGCACTTATACAAGCCATGTATGCATAGAGTCAGCTGTAGTCTAAGCATTTGAAGACTAATTCAGCTGCTGCAAGGGGCTCAAATACAACAATCGTATACACCCTGACTCTTCTACCAGAGGAGTATACTATGATAAAGTAAAGGGCGATATTCATTATGTATATTTGATTTGTGAGATTTAGCATAAAGGTTTCGAGGCTTTTTCAGGCCGATCATTTTCAACAGGTTATTTATAAGCAAACCATTCACGAAGAAAACCATAATTCAAGATGGTATCTGACATTAAGAATGAAGTATGTATCGTGTCAAGGGCTAGCCTCGTCTTACAATGGAAGATGTCTAGCCATCTGAGACACTAAATGTCACCATAAAATATCCTTTGTAATTGGTCCCCTTCTACTGTATGGTCTATCACACAGCACATACTCATGACGGTAAATGGTGATACCTCCTTTAATTTAGCATTGCCTTACAAATAGGTGGTATGATGTTAACATCGTTGCCGCTAGGTGTCGCGTTGTTATCGAATACGGCCTGCATAATATGATCATCACGTTATATCACATGTTCTGATGAGGTGATACAGAGAAATGTGTCGAACTTAGGAAAATACTCCCCAAAAAGTGAACAAAATAAATAACCGATTGATCTGCAGTATTACGTAAACAACTACTTAAGCCGTGTTCTTGTTCTTACCTTAACACCCAAAACACGATGTCAGTAATAAATATCTGATCCACTTTAATCAGTTACCATTATCCTATTCAACAAAAACGCGCAACTAAAAACGAAATTCACGATAACTGCCAACATCATTAAGCTCATCGTAGTTTTCATATAACTGTCATATTTGTTTATAAATTAGGCTCATGTTGTGATTGTTAAAGATTGGTGCAAGTGATTTTATTATCCTAAATTGTAATAAGTAATGGTATGCATACAACAGACATAACATTTTTTAAAGATTTGATAGGCTAGTGAGGTCGTCATAAATATTTCATCTGACTGGTGTAACATAGTTACAGAAGTTGATGATATAATTACTGTCATCAGATAAAATATTCATGGAAAGTAATAACTCTTCTATATATGTATATATGCATATATGTATGTAAGTAAATATATATATATATATATATATATATATATATATATATATACCGATGTAACTAGATTTGTATTAACCCATTAGGGGCTGCATATCATTTTTCAGTTGGTTAAGCTGGTATTTTAGTGGTTTAACATAATGTGTTGAAATCATATAGATAAGATTTATAGATAAGTCGATTTTAGAAAACATTTAGACATATATCCCGAATATCAGCAAAACAGTAGTTTAAATTTTTTAAGGATAGGATTAATTATTGCCAGGTTCCAATGATATATACAGCTGTGTGTCATCCGCATCGAGATGGTATTTAACGCCTTGTCGTTGCGCAATGATTGAAAGATATACAGTGTAAAAACCTAAATATATATATATGAAATAAGAGTATTTTATATAGCGCCTAATTAAACTTGTATACATATATACACTGGTTTATTTATTATAAACAGAATAATTTAAATAAGTGGGCTTTGAAAACCTTACAAAAATGGTTTTATTTGCTATAAGTTTAATAAGATTTGTGAATTTATTCCACTGCCTGAGAGCGGTTGCTCGGAAAGATTTCTCTCCGTAAATTGCTCTGTGTGTATTTGGTAACTTCAAAAGTGAACAGGATTCAGATCGGAGCAGTTTCACTTGTTTACACCTTTGAATCAGTCCTGTTTCACTCATAACTTTGAATGCCATTATATGGCTTTATTGGTACAGTGATCAAATTATTTCCATCAGACCCCATCTGCTTTGGATCCTTTCCAATACGTGGGCGCATCGCTAAACAAATGGTATTACCACCATGTGGTCGTCAGGCAACCATCTGATCTTTAGTATAATGCATTATCTAAATATGATAATAAAATAAGTGAAAAGGGTTTTTGGTGCATATACTGATGGTGTACTTACAGATAAGCTGAATATTTTAAATTTCATAATAACAGGTCTTACAAATAGAATTTACCTGCTTCTCCATTCCTAGAGTATTTTCCAGTATAAGCCCTTGATTTATTATAGATATTGAAGAATTTAGGTAACTGGATCCTACCTTAATACGAAGATTCTCATTTTCTAAACGTGTTGCTTGGATGAGAAAATAATGAATTCGGTCTTTTTCTTGTTTAATTTCAGCATGTTGTCATTCATCCAAATGCGTATGTTTTAATACAAGCTTCATTTAAAGATTACATATAATTCTATTGAACACATGGCTTTAAAGGCATGTATACTTGCGAATCATCGGCATAACAATGATATTTAATATAATGCCGTTTAATGATTTCACCAACTATTTTGGTATACATACAGTAATTCTTTGGTTATAAAACGGGTGCCTGTGATACACTGAAATACTGATCTCAATCTGATAAACACAGTGACTTCTGAGGCACGACTTTACCCAATTTAAGGTATTTTCCTTGATGTCAAATGAAAATTATAAATGCTTCATTAGTATCAGAGCATCGATTGCATCAAAGGCTGCATATAAATCAATCATAATGATGCAGCCAATGATCCTTCATCAGTAATTCCTCAGCAATGTCAGTGTGTACTTTCAAGAGAGCCGTTTCTGTTCAATGGCCTCTACGATAAGCATACCCGTCTGACGTTAAAATATGACGATAGTACTTCATATCTTTCCTATCCAGCCCAGATCGTTGAATCAGCGGGGTTATACCGACTCGTTTTAAATACATTGACAACACTGACTCGTCGGTTGACTTATCAGGGGCAAAAGTTGATACAAGCATTTCTTCAAATATTGAGCATTTGATCCAAATCCACAACCTAAAATCTTCTAACTCAGGCATAGTAACACAAACAGTGATACAGAGCAGAGATTTCAAGAAGGGAGAGATATCGTTTTGCATCTCGAGCAGTGGGATTGGGTTGAGGTCACTTGGTAATGTAAAACAGACAAGTCGAGTTTCAGTAAACCTGATCAGACGAAACTGAGAACGAGGCTTCGACAATTAGGTCTTGGGTTAGAAAAATCAGCGATCCTGAACACAAATTGTCTAGACCGAGAACACACTGCAGTTACACAGCGATCAATATTTATGCTTCGCTAAAACGAAGATGTGCCCTAACAAGTCGGTGTTATCCGACGAAAATAAAGGTCCCATTGGCTCGCTCTCAGCTATGATTTCTCTGGCCAATATCAATTAACGGTTGAGGCGAATTTATAGAAATACGACACACCATTTCGAACCTCTGCGCCGGATCAAAACTACTGTGGAAGCAGCATAGGAAATTGATGACAAGGCTGCTCATTAATAAAACTAATACACTAACATAAGCAATAAATAACTTTTATTTCATTGATATTCCCTTAAAAAGAAGTGTTTTAGAATAATAAACCGTATACAGAACAACCAGAATAAGCCGTAATTTTGCTTCGCGAGCACTTGCTTCCAAACGCCAGATGGCAGCAGAGGTAAATGAAAAGTGGTATAAACTAGCAAGTTTAATCGTCGTCATCTTCTGACATCTGCCAGTTGAATAGACTGACATTTGGAGATAATGGCCATTGACCTATAACGTTTCTAGATAATTCCTTTGTAGAAAGATACATCATCTGAAAAATTGCCTTCAATAGAGCTGATAATAGTTACCATAAAAAGCAGCAGGTAGTTGTGACAAGAATAGGACCCTTGCGAGGTAAGTTAACATAATATATCCACAACTGCCGTCATCTAGTCTGGGTGTTGTCTCAGGCACCATTACTGTAGGTCATTCACCTTTTAGAAAGTTGTCCCATGGCGAAGAAAAGCACGGAGACCATACACATCTCACAGCATGAGAAGTCAATTCTCTGGATTCATTTCAATAGCAGTTTGTCTCAAATGACTAGCATATCTCTAAAGTGAGTTCAAATAACAGTTTTAGGTCATTGCTTTATCTCATCAACATAATGTATTTCAGTTGTTGATAAAACTGTTGCAGTTGCGGATGTATGTCCTCATTTTGATGTGTCACATGGATGCATTTTAGGATTAAATAATTACTGTATGTATAATTTGTTGGTGAATTTATTAAACTATATAATAATAAATTTCATAATTACGCATAGGATACTTAAGTGTACATCACTTTCAATGGGTAAAAGGGATAATGTTTCCTCTTCACTTGTATTGAAGACATAAGTATTTGAATAGCCAGCAACAAGCTGAAAATAAATGAAGATAGTAACGAATTCATTGTTTATTCATCCAAGTACCATTTGAAGAAAACTGACAATATTCACGTTAAGATTGGATAGAGTTATATACATTCTTCCACATCTGTATGAAATCCAGAGCTTGTATTGGATGAAAGTTTCGCCGAGAAGCCGGTGGACTCTATATGTACATTATTTTAGCAATAAAAATAAGGTTAATACGAAAGTACATAAATGATGAGCCATTCGAGAGTTTAGTCTAAGTACTCATTATTTATCGACCAAATTATAATAATGAATTGTCATATAATAACCCTTTAATTTTGATAAACTACCTCCATCGTGTACAGAATCTTTGCTAGCACCAACTCCCAGGTTGTGGAATAAGTTGACTTAACATATATAAAACCTGCAGCAAATAAAGAAATATTTTTATTTAATTAATAAATTCCTTAAACCCACTTATTTATATTTGCTTATTTATAAAATCTATAAGCCAAAACATTTATGTATAAAATATTTGAGCATGTTTTTATTATCTCTTTATTGTGTAAAGCGCTTAGAATGACACAACTCGAATAAGGCTCTATATAAAATATTATTATTATTATTATTATCAGTATTATTATTATTGCTAAATATTTCACTTGAACTTCAATATTTCATTTAGCTTTCAGAATACCTTTGATCTACCATAAGGTATTTAATCACCAATGGGTGAAAATTATGTTATTAATATAGACGAACATTTCTCATTACAAATCCATATCGATCATTAGCGCCATAAATTATCAATGACTAAACCTTGGAAGTCAATATTTGCATAATGACATCAGATCTTCTCATTTCTCTAACTTATCAGTGAATATATTAAAGTTTCTTTAAACAAATATCTCCTTTATACATTCGCGAGATGCCAATTTATATATCTCCCCAAATAATGCATTATATGAGGCATTTAGAACATCACTTGGTTGTTTGGAGAAATATCAAAATAGCTTACATTGAAGGATTTTATTCATAGGATAAATGATAACTTTGGTTACTAGAAAGTGGAAATTAATTTCAATTTGACGCTATCATATTCGCTAAAATTTCCTCCTTTGTTTCTGGATCTATCTCATAGAAAAGGGAAAGTTTCCACAAAATGGCATTAATTTGTTTTCTGAAATAAATGAAATAATGTTATTATATTTTGTATCCAATAAAATCTTAGCAATCCACAGAATTATTCAATAGTACTTTAAATAAGAGAAACTCAGTAAAATTGTATTTAAACACTTGGTGGTGATGATGATGGTGATGATGATGATGGTGATGATGATTATGATGATGATGATTATGATGATGATGATAACAGTAACAATAATGATATTGAGATTTAATAATAATAATAATAATAATAATAAGGTTATAACAGAAATGACGTGCATATTGGATAGGACCTCATTGGGACTTTAAAACAGATTTAATTTAATTGGTCTCAACTAGTGGATATCTGGAACAAGAGTTTGGTCTAGACTGATCTAATTTATAAGACACTTATCAGGTTACAGGATAGAGGAACTTAGACACAAGTGGGAGACGGTGAGAGCGTAGACACATTTGTAGAATAATTCGTCGGTAGAGAGAGCCACAAATTTGCTGAGCTAACCACAGACTATCAGCATGGGAACTATTGTTATGTATGACGCCTTAGAGACGGAAGTCGAATTTGTATTGATGTAAAATAAATGGTTAAATAAGCAATATTTACTACCAGCACAATAGAATATTTTATGATTTTGGCGCCGAGTGAGGCTAATATGAATACTTAACCAACCACGCACACAAACAAACACATACAAACACAGACACACACAAACTGGCACACACACACACAGAGAGAGAGAGAGAGAGAGAGAGAGAGAGAGAGTTAAATGGTTAAATAAGCAATATTTACTACCAGCACAATAGAATATTTATGTTTTCAGTAGCTAATATAATCTTAAAACCACACACAATACAAACACATAAAAACGCACCCACTGACACACACAAAGAAAAATACTCATCTTCATCATTCTTCTTATATATATATATATATATATATTATATATATATATATATATATATATATTTAGTGTGTGTATATATATGTGTGTGTATGTTATTATGTATGTAATAAGGGGAGTGCGTAGCCATGTGTATGTGTGTGTACGTGTGTGTGCATGCACGCGCGTATGTATGTGTGTGAGCGCGCGTGTGCGTGTGCGTGTGTGTTTGCTAGAGTCAGCTGAATAGTCAACTCAAGATCTGTTAGCCATTCTCTGATATATGTCTTTGTAGGTGGCTGAAATACATCCACATCCATACATCCATTTTCAGACAGATCATTTTAGCGTCTTATAGATAATCAAGTTAATCCCAAGAAACACTTCGTCAAAGATGGTGTCTGACAAATATAATAACATTTAGATAGATAGATATTTATTTCTCACTATGCCATACATCTGTATCTAAATGTGAATAATTCATAACTGAAATAAATTAATGATACAGTATGGGGGTTTCACCGAAGAAATATTCAGTGCGTTGATGCAATCCAAAAGCTAGGAGCTAACCTGGCATAGTCGCGAAAGATTTCAGGCAGTAAATGTCTCCATAAAATATACTTTGTAATTGATCCCCTCCTAATGTACCTTCTATCCCCAGTTTGGCCATATATAATAAGACTGGTAGGTGGAGCCGCCTTCTTTAGTTTTTCATAGCCTTAAGGATAAATGGTATGAGATTAATATCTTAGCCTCTAGGTGTAGCTTTGTAATCGAATACGATATCCATAATAAGATGATAACCTGATATCACGTGTTATGATGACGTGATACAAAAAAAGATGTCAAACTATTGCAAATACATGTTTTCAACTATAACAATGTTAATAACCGTCTAATCGCACTATCTGCTAAACAAATATATTATACCTAAGCCGTGAACGTGTTATAAAGTTTTTTTTAAAGATTTGGATAAAAAACACAACCAGTAATTAATAATCGATTCGCTTTAATTAGTTATAATCATGTTATTTACCATAAACGCATATGTAAATAACAAATTTACGATAGTCGTCAACATCGTTAATCTCATTATAGGTTCCAGATGACTGCCTTTACTCATAAATAAGCGTCATGTTATGATTATCATAGATCAGTAATATTGCCTTTATTATTGCAAATAGCATTATGTAATGGTACGTTTATCACGGATATAAATATCTCGCCATACACGATTTTCTTTTAATAAAGATTTGACATGCCGAGGATACGACATCATCATAATAATGATCTCACTGAAATAACATAGACACAAAGTTGAGGATATAATAAATGTCATTAATAAATAATTTTCCTGCTAATATTCCTTTTGAAAATCATCCAAGTTTATGATTATATATGTTTCGGTATCTCTATGCTTATGTGCATTCAAACAAACGTGTCTTTTTGTGTTTATTTAAACATTTATGTATTTTTTAGTACCTCTCTCTCTCTCTCTCTCTCTTTATCTATCTATCTATCTATCTATCTATCTTTCTATCTATCTATCTATCTATCTATCTACCTGTCTGTCTGTCTGTCTGTCTGTCTGTCTGTCTGTCTGTCTGTCTATCTATCTATCTATCTATTTATCTATCTATCTATCTATCTATCTATCTATCTCTCTGTCTCTCTATATATCTATCTCTGTGTTTGTGTTTGTGTGTGTGTGTGTGTGTGTGTGTCTGTGTGTGTCTGTGTGTGTCTGTGTGTCTCTGTGTGTAGAGGGATAGATGGAAGGATTGATGGTGCTTGATGGCGCATGGCGTGGTTCCTTAGAGGGCAGGACTTTTAACCGAAGTGCCGCGGGTTCCAGGCTCCTCAGTTGTCATGCTGTCTTATGGCGACTAATTTACTCAGCCATATATGAGAACCCGACAGCATGTGATGACTATGTGTCTGAGTAACGTTTTGCGCCTATAATGGCAGCATACGTTGTATGCTCCCTTGGCAGTTGAAGTGTGTGCTGGATTGAAACAGGTCTGAATCAGGGATAATAATAATAATGTAAAGCACCTTCAACTCCCGAGAAGACAAAAACATTACGGCATGATATAACTCGCATAAAATGTTTTTCCACTTCTTATTATGTAAGAAATGTTCACATATTATCATTTTTGATCATCTATATTCCCAAAGAATTTACAATTTCATTTCAGTATAAGATACAATTTTATATACAAGTATTTTGTTCACTTGAATAATTCAAATCACGTACAACTTAATTATTTATTTTATTTTTTTTAATCTAACCGGATGAGCCTCCTAATATCACAATATCGATTCAGATTCATTATATCGGTGATAGACAAAGATAATTTTAATTGGGTGATTTTGATAATGAGGAATAACAAAAAACCGTCCATCTATCAGGTGTCAGTAATATATTTTATCTGAGGAGTGTGACAGTTGTCTGTGAAATACATCTAGCATTTATATAGAACATTTTCACATACCCTAGTGACAGATCTGTTCCCTTGATCACAACTTTTTTCCGTCCAAAGAATATGGCATATGTATCTGGTCTGGTTTTGTCGCGCCTTATAATTCGTTTAATCGAAAATAAGCGCAATAAATAATTTATTTTATCTAATAGAGTTTGTTAATTTCTATCCACTATGTTAAACAATTAAGCCTAAAGAAGATATTACGAATTAACCGCCATGATGGACACTCGCCAAGTGTAATTAACAGTTACGCCAGAGTTAGTTGCTATTCACACGCACATAGCAAGAATGACAACAATCATCACAACAACAATAACAATAACAACGATACAAATAATATTAATATATAAAATAACGAATTTAATAAAGTACCTTACTTATATAAGCCATTCAAGGTAGTACATAGCGACACCAGAAATATTATGTATAAACAAAATAAAAGGAATGAACGATCCATGGACTTTTCCGGACGAAGCAACTTTAAACAGTTGAATTATGGGGACCAATTTATGATATGCAAGAGATAGCTCACTTCTAATTACCTAAAGCATGATGTTCTACGCATTAGTGACTACATCACTAAGCTCCCAATTACAATTTATTGATTAGCTATAGCACCAGCAGCCAAGTGAAGGGTTTCAAGAATTAAGAGGAACTATTCAGTTTGTGTAATTTAGTCCATACATTCCAAGGATAAGATCAGCCAAATTCATACTTCTTTCCCTCGTCCTGCTTCTAGTTATAATATTGATTTTCTAGTTGTGCATTACCCTTGCACGGTGTTTAAACCAGCCTCACTTATTGAAGATGCTACACCGATTTTATCGTCCCCTAAAAGGATCTGTGAACTTAATCCTTTCCATACATTTCTGCTAAAATCATGTCTTTACACACTAATAGTTCCTTTACTTAGATAATAAATGTATCACTAAGCTCTCGAGTGTTCCCTTTTCATTTTAGCATACCCATGTAAACCCGTTTCTCACTATACCATTGTTATGCTGATGATACATAAATGGACATGACTTTAAAGCCATGTGATAAATGGGATGATATTTAATATTCATTTGAAGCTTGTATTGCAGACATAAGTACTTGTATGAACAGCAACATGATGAAATTGAATAACGGCAAGACATTATTCATTGTTTTCTCACCTAAGCAACTTGTAATGAAAACTGAGAATATTCGCATTAAGGTAGCATCCAGTTATATAAATTCGTCTATGTCTGTATGAAATATAGTGCTGATATTAGATAATACCCTACGAATGTAGAAGCAGGTGAATTGTATACGTAAGTCTTGTTATTATCAAATAAGAAATATGGGAATTATTCTTAAGTACATAAATGATGAGACATGCAAGACATCCAAGCCCTTATTATTTCCCGACTGGATTACGGCAGCGCTTTGCTATATAATATCCCCCTGTCTCTAACAAACTACCTACAGCGAGTGCAGAACAGTGCTGCACGTCTGGTTACATGCACTCAAAAATGGAAACGCATAATACCAGTTTTGTTCCAGCTGCACTGGCTTCCTGTACGTTTCAAATCACTCTATAAGATCCTGTTTCATGTATTAAAGGTACAAAAAGCGATACAGCAATGTACGGAAAGAAATCCTTCCGAGCATCAGCTCCCAGGCTCCGGAACAAGTTGCCAGACCACAGTAAACTCCTAAAAACCTAAACAGCTATATACCTATTTCTAATCTATCTTCCATATATAAAGTTTTAGAAAATGCCGATTCCAGTCGTTTTAATGTTCTCTTAAACTGTAATCACTTATTTAATGGGTTTTTTTCAGTCTGCTAACAAATAATTTCAATCTACAGAAGCAGGTAGACGACTGTCTTGGTGATATCTCTGGCTGAATACCAAACAAAAGACTTAGACTCAATACAGATAAAACAGATTTCATTATGATAGGTACATCCAGACAACGCATTGCTCTGACATGTCGTTGCTGCTTATGTTCGAGACCTTCGCCGTTTTAGTTACTATATTTCTCCTTCAGTCTCTAAAACCATTGCTGCAGAATTCATTACTAGTAGGCTTCATCACTGTAACTTTCTTCTTTATACCTTCGCAATTAAGGATCATTGTGTTCAAAACTGATTCGCTTGGGTTGTCACACGGTCTCCTGTCTTTTAGCATTCTGTCCCAATCCTGGTATCACTTCATTGGCATCATTTTCAAACCCTTTTGTTTTTCATTGACTATCAAACACTTCTTCTGGAGAACCATCCTATCTATTATTCATGCTTTCTATAACACCAAAGCCCAGATTGTTCCTTTCATCTGGTTTTCAGTTGATCTCTGTTCCCAGGGGGGGAAACTTATGCTGCCGCTCGTGCTTTTTCAGTTGTTATCCCTAGAATGTTCTAATGCGTTTTACAGCATCATTATCCCTGACTCAGACTTGTTCCAATCCAGCATAAAACCCTTATGGCCAGCATAGGCCCATAGCGTTACTCAAACACCTAGCCATTTATGAGAAGGACAAATTAATACGTGTGTACTTTGCATGTATATAAGTAATAATCTTATTTGATTTGTTCGCTCGTATCAGAAATGAAGAATATTACTTCGATATCGTTATGACCATGTGCCCATATTATTGTCATAGTCGCCCCTTTTAAGTCAATTACCAAAGAACCTAACGCGTACACTGTAAACATCGATTTAATAAAGTGCTACCTGGTGCTTCACTAGGGTGAGCATGCTACCCAGTTCAGATTGGTGTACTGTACGTTTCTAAAGTGGATTAAGAAACATATACATAAGTGTGTAAAAGAGTAATATTGATGTGTATATGTTTGCCAGACACAAACTATTTACATCGATAGAAAGAAAAGAATCATACACTTCGATAAACACACAATTCTGAGTGAAATAGAGAGGGAACGAGTATTAAACAGAGTATAAAGCGTGTGTCCGAGTTTTTGTTGGTTACATTGCAGCGTAACTATCACAGACGAGACATGGTTCAGACAACGGCATTGATAGGCTTAAGGTGTAATATACAGCAATTATCTCCCTACATCCCTTCATCTATGACAATCGAATCTGACTGGAAAGGACAAATTCGCTTAAAATAGTATTTGCCAATAAGAGATGGAAAGGTATACCAGTGTGTGTATGTAGGTATGTGCGTGCGTGCGTGCGTGTTTTCAAACTAATGTTTTGTGTTATATATCACTCACCCAATAACAATAAAAATAATAATAATAATTTATTATTATTATTATTATTATTATTATTATTATTATTATTATACACCTCATCATCAGCTGGTCTGATGTAACGATCACTATTATGTGTGCAATATTTAATATAACAGTAAAACTTGTCCAAGCCCGTCAAGGCGTGAACGAATGAATGAGTAACACGTGAGTTTATAAGTGCCTACATGAATGAGTGAATTAGTTATGAACAACGTAGATTAGTATGGGTATAGGTATGGTTCTTCTGGATTTACAAAAAGTATTTGACACGGTTAACCACACTATTTTGTTTTCAAAATTGAAATTCGTCGGCCTGAAAAAAATACATTATTAGTTAAATTGAATCCTATCTCTCCCAAAGATCTCAGTTTGTAGAGCTATATGGCACTTATTCTACTCATCATCTGATGAAATATGGAGTTCTTCAATGATCTATTATGGATCCTATTTCATTATTAATCTACGTTTCTTAACTGACCTCTGAATCTATATGCCGACGATTCTGCTCTCCTAGTTGGTGACAAAAAGTTTCAAATGATTGTATCAATGTTGGGAATAGGTAGATATTACATCGCGACGTCGCACAACACGAACCCAATGCAAATCCAGTGTACCTGGGCTGTATTTTATCGTGTTTGATTTACATCGGTATTGTGCTGGTGTATTTTCCAGCATATATAATTTATTATTTCATGGTTATCATTTGAGAAGCCGTTATTGTGTGTAGACTATATCTGTTATGGGGATATCTGGTGGAACTTCGATCCTAATTGATAAACATTTGTTCAAATAAATTGTGATCAGGTTATTACACCCCAAAACCAAGCCACAACTCACTGGCCACAGCTATCAAGCTATATCGCCCCAGCTAGATCTATCCCACAATCCCCGAATTCTGACGTCACGCCTTCTCCGGCTCGTTTCGTCGTCAATACCAGTTCGTCACCAAAAGAAAAGGTCGTTTCATCGCCTATGAGAAGTCGTTTCGTCGCCTACTGAAAGCTCTTGTAGTTATTTTGTCGGCATTAGTAATTACTCTAGAATACATACACATATATAAAGTGTTTTATTTACCTTAAATTATAATGTTCATTCATATTATGTGGTAATAAAGTGTATATATAACGACATTCAAGCTAATTTTCACCAACAGTTTTGCATTTCAGTTACTTCTTCATAATTTATCATAGCATAGAACTGCAAAGTTTTGGTATGTTATTGGTACATTTCGTCTCTTTCGAGCTCCTTTCACCCAATTATTTTGTATTCACAGTTTTGTGAGATCGGGAGAAAATATGAAGCAAGTCCCTCTTATGTTCGTTGTGATGCCTAGGAAGGCAAAGCAGATTATGGCTGTCTTCAGGACAGTGCTGTACCAACTGCCCACTGTGCCGGATGTAGAGATTGGAGCTCTGGTAAACATTTCTTCGAGTCACGGGCTGGGTCTTGTGGGTTGTGTTCGGGTTGTTGTCTTGTTGGTTGAGTTGGGTATGGCTTGCTTAAAAAAAGGGTTTTATTTATTTTTGAAATCCCCCAAAATGCTCATCCGTCTCCCGTTATTCAGCCACCGTCAATCCTATGCAATACGAATACATGCATTGTCATAAACATTATATATATATATATATATATATATATATATATATATATATATTATATATATATATATATATATATATATAAAATTTTTTTTTTCTCCCCCCTTAATAATTGGGCTAGTATGTGTTTATACAGCTAACAATCCATCTCCCGGTTAAACAGTTCAAAGGCAACCTGTTATAATAGCCGTAGGTATAGTTAATGTATGTGACTCGTTACAGAGAGGTGTGGTGTGTAATGTACATATATAGCTGCTAATTAGTAAGTAGTTTGACTGTTTATACATATTTACGTGTACTCCTGATCGTTGTGTTCAAATGCTATCATGGCAGTACATATCTTGTTATATAAGACTTCAGCTAGCAACAAGCGACAGCCTGTGGATACTCCCCGAAATACAAGCAAGTCATGTTGTATATGATAGGAGATCCACTTTGAAATCAACTAGTGTAAATAACATCCTCTTCGTGAATAGTGTTATCCATAATACTAAATAGTTACTATAGGATACTACAGGATTTTATTATAAAGATATGAATAAGTTACAATGGAAAAGTTGAGTTCGTTATTCACTTATTTATAAACTTATTAACAGGAATTTTGTATTTTTCGTTCTTGTGGGTTGAGCTGGGTACGGGTTATAGTCTTGTGGGTTGGGGTTGGGTACAGATTCAATATAATTTTAGTGTGGAAACGGTTTGGGTTCGGGTTGAGATTTGTGAGTTTGGGTTGGGTGTTGGTTGAGTAGTTGCGGGTTGGGTCGGGTATGGGTTCAGTTTTCCAACCCGTGCAGGTCTCTTGTAGAGAGTATCACGGCGGATTTTGAGGATGCAACCTGTGCCAGATATTACCAGACGTACAACTGAGGGGTTGTGGGTTGGTTTTTGTTGTTGTCATTTTACGCACGCTGTGAGGCGCAAGATTCCAGAACTTGGCATGCAGAAGCATACAATCGGAAAACCAGCACCTATGACTTCTGCAATAGACTGATGGTCGTACCGTTTCTCCCAGCAGCCTATAGTCCGTCCCTATTTGCAACAATTGAGGCAATGGATGAATAACAATATTTTTTTCTAATCTCTTCATTTTCCATTTTTGAGCGATATTGGCACCCAAAATTCAACAAATCACAGGATATTATCACTAAATCATTTCTGTTCATACTTTACGTTTTATTCCCCAATTTGGTCAGAGCCATCCCATTCCATTTCCTAATATGGTATCTGGTATTCTTTAATATGTCCACCCATGACTTGGCATCCATATATATATATATATATATATATATATATATATATATATATATATATATATATATATATATATATATATATATAGTGTGTGTGTGTGTGTGTGTGTGTATGTGTGTATGTGTGTGTGTGTTTTAGCTGTGTATAATAAGGCACAGGCACAGAGAATCTCGAACCGTGAATTCAAACTCTGGACGTTTCTTCAGGGGAGTTTTTATGTGTGTTGTCATTTTAGAATGATTCATCGACAGAAACAATTGTAGCTACATAACACAGATTCGGTAAGGGGCATTATGTCGTCTAAGACCAGCTGTTCCTAAAGATACCCTGAAGGAAGGGTATTACTGTGGTACAATACAGCCATCTGGTGACCTGGAAAATGTTTTACAATTTGTCTCTTCTATAATACGCTGTGGTCTACCAACAAACCAGAGTCTATTGGAAGGTTTACCATGCAGTGTCACTACTACTAATAATAATATCTGCGTCACTACTCCTACTAATATCGTACTAATATTAATTATAGTATTACAGTTACTACTTCTGTTGTTGATGAGGATGAGGATGTTTCGTCTTGTTGCTGTTGTTGTTGTTGTCGTTGTTGTGTGAGCTGCTGTTAATACTGATATTTTATAACAACTGATTTCCCAGCAGTCATACAATTGGTAATAAATAGTGTTACTGGTAATACCAAATATTACTTATATCCATGGCCCACTAAAATCTGAATAGAAAGATAATTAAATATGTAGCACCACGCACGCACGCACGCGCACGCGCACACATATATACATGCATAAATACGCATTTTCCTCAATAGGTATTAACTCATCATCGAAAAACACACACGTTTTGTTTATTGTCAGCTACGGTGTCAAGTGGTACATTTTAACATACTTCCCTTCCGCCTTCTGTACGTTGTCTCCATTGACTTGAAAGAGAACTAGACCGAACACGGCCGCCGATTTCATGGCAACAGGTCCCAACTTCCGGTCGTGAAAAAGGGGCACGTAGACTGCACAATCGGGTTTATAAACGTGGCGAATTATTGTTGTGTCGTTGGTTGCATAAGCCGTGGCAGTAAAAGTAATACAAAAGGGATATCTTTTCATCGGTAAGTGTTAAGGAGCACGTTTTAAATAATTGTTAAAGCGTTGTTTTTGTCAGGAAATTATACTTAACTATTATTATATTTAGCCTATTCGACAACCTACCCTTCTGTCTCTGGCGTTTGATCCCAACTAAACTAGATCTACGGACTTAAATAAAACGACATTTACATATTTCATGGCATATAATAGGACAGGAATAATACAGATTGTCTGCACACACAAAATTATAATGCACACATCACAATAAAGGTCCGTATTCATAGGTTCAAAACTCGAAGCGCAGCCGCTTCAACGTTGCCTTTTGCCACCTTATCGGAAGTCGGCGTTGTTTGATCATGGCGGCCCAATCAAACATCACTGGCTGCTAGGTCTAGTTTTCTTTCAGGTCAATGGTTGCCTCCATACAACCGCTTCCCGTTGGGCGTGACACGTTTGTCAAGTACGAAAAGCGAATTAATTCGGCACCGCAATTTAGAGATTGATTAGATGTTGCCGTTCTAAGCCAGTGTCACCATATATTTGTTTCCTAAAAAACACACACAACAGCAACAAAATCTTAACAATTAATCAAAGTCGGTGTCTAGAGTAGAGTTTCCAGATATGTGCGTCTTTAGTAGAATTTCCACTTTTGTTTGCATGTGTGAGATCGCCTCCGTGGTCTAGTTGGTAGGGCGTTGGACCATATATCACTACGACCTGAGTCCGAATATCGGCGTGGACATAGCAGAAGGGTGTTTCATCTTTGATTCCGCTTCATCACCATTGGAGGTCGCTCGGCCCATTTAGCCTACCTTTTTCATAAAAGGTGGCCGTAAAACGGCAATCATCATCGTGTCAGGGTGCTTCTTCCGCGCGTGCGTGCGTGTATGTGTGCGTGTGTGTGTGTGTGCGCGCGCGCGCTAGCTTAATTTATCACTTACGAAAGTTTGTCCTGTTTCTATATCCTTCCGATGTTTTACCCCTAGAATTCAATAGCAAATAATATGCAAAATGAATTATACACGTGATAAAATGGCATTAGTTATGTTTAGATAACGCTTGTTTGTCACAACTAATCTGTCTATTTATGTATACATATGTTCGTCTGTCTATCAGCTTATCAATAACTCAGTCAGGAAATGAATCGGTTAGTCTGTATGTCTGTCTATCTAACATCTCCTTCCGATGGTATCCTATAATACTGTACAATCCGTTTGTTTGTCTGTCAGCTTTTGAATGAATCTATTATTCAGTTAGAACTGATAAAATACTTCCACGTTCTGTTTACATCAAACTAACGCCAGAACTCACCTGACATAACATATATCAATCGCAAAGATATATGGTTCAATGACAAAGTGCTGTCTATTTTTAAACATTAGCAATAAAATAGCTTCCTCGACGCCATACAATTTATTTCAGTTGAAAGAGGTTCCACCTTTTTTAATTTACTCACAACCATCTGACCAACCGATTTAGTATTTGTTTCTGTCCATTCAGCTGTATAGCAGCATCCAGCTCAGCCCGTTCAGCTATAGGTCAGTATCTCACTCAGGATAACATATCAACTCATCCATTACCTACCCGGTGCATTCCCGCAGACTGCCCTGCTCTTTGACATTTTGCTGACCAAATTAGGCTCAAAACGTCGCCAGAATTGACGAGCTACTGACGTATAAGAGAATCTTACCGGATAGAAAGTAGCTCTGATTGAAACAAAATCCTAACTAATGAGAAACAAAAGGCGCCCAAAACAGGACCAAACGAACAACAAACATTATAGAGCTGTCTCATCAACAGACAGGGACATATTGTTCGTCTGTGATCAAATAGCACCACGTCATATAAAAGGATCACCTTTTTGTGGACCTACCTGACAGAGGGAAAACCGTGGCCGAGATTTTCCTTTTTCCGTTGTGGCGTCACAACCGATTCGATATGTGTAGGGCATTGGTAAACCTTCAGTGCAATATACCTTAGTTGTCTTCCTAAACGTTAACATGTATGACCGATGTGTTAGGCTAGAATAGAAAGGTCATAACGGTATTTAAAGTTAAATGGGAGAAGGAATCTGTTTGGGCGTTTGTGTGTGTACTCATGTATGTAGATAGACATATATTTAGTGACATCACACGATAATATCGACTCTTAATATCAACTCTTAATATGTCGACTGGATGATGGCATATCTTAACGCTATCTAGTAATTATTATATTTGATCAATATAAATTTCAGTTTCTGTCTTGATCTAACTTGTTATACAACAAATGCCAATCATTTCTCAATACACTAAATACTATATCAAATTATATATATATATATATATATATATATATATATATATATATATATATATATATATATATATATATATATATATATATATATATGCCTTCTGGTGTGTAGAGTTCTCCAGCCAAACCATGGTGCTATCTCTTTTTCTCTCTCTTTCTCCCTCTCTCTCCCACAGTTGGCCTAAAGTTAAGTTAGATTATATATATATAATCTAACTTCACCTTTAGGCTAACTGTGGGACCTTGCTGAAAATTGAAGTTATGTTGGGGTTATATTAGAGTTGAGGAGGCATATTATGGTGAGAGAAAGCCTTGGTGTTGTTGGCTGAATTAGAACACTACATGATTGTATACAGCATACATTTAGTGTGTTATTTGGATAATAAGAGACCAGAAATAATAAATACAATTTATTTATTTAACCACGTAATCATCTGTATACATTGATAATGCAAAAACAAAGAGTTTATGCTCGAGATCAGCGTGTTTCGCATGTCCCTTTTCACATTAGACGGAACATGTATTATGGAATTAACACTTGTCACGCTGACTCATGACATCACCAACAATACGAAATTATATATAGATGGACCACGATGTGGAAACATGGCCGTAAATGTGGTGCTTGGGAGATTTAGTTTGGTCATGATAAGATATAATCTGTTGTTTCTGGTCAAGTGATTTATCAAGTGATTAATTACACGTGGCTTCTAATCCCGTGTTAAGCTCAATTATATCTTTATTTAATCCATCGCCCATCACAATATCAATATACCATCATGATCGCCACCTAATGACCCTGACAATCGATCGAAGATATTGACCTAATGAGGACACACTATACACAACAGACTTAAAAGCATTGGCTCATCTATGTGATATATCAAGATATGACTTATCAAAAATATGTCCTTATCAAAGTTAGCGGTAGAACGGTTGGTGATTGTTTGAAGATGGCAAATTGTGGAACTCGAGTGTCTGCGTGCGTGTGTGCGTGCGTGCGTGCGTGTGTATGTGTGTGTGCGTGTATGTGTTTGTAAATATCTAAATAGGTTCAGTAGGAGTAACTTTCGATTCTGAATATCATGGCCTCCGAGATTAGACGTACCTACCTACCTATTACCTGAAATTTTAGATAATCTGTATTAAATCTTAGTAAGCAATAGACGTATTAACTGATTATTTCAGGAAATATACATATTACCTGATTATACAGATTAACTGTAACATATATAATTCACTTTCGTCAAATGTGGGAATAATGATAATAATAATGTATATTTAATAAAGAGCCTTTACTAGCAGGAGCCATTCAAAGGCGCTGTACAAATAATATGTAATATAATAATACCACAAATGATATGTCTGCAAAAAACCCTTTAGATCTATATCATCATCTTTCTAAAGTCCGATTATGTCTAGTCTATGCTATGACATGTAAGGCTAGTTTTAGTCTGTTTATCATTAATAACACTAAAATCAGTTATTATATAATAATAATAATAATAATAATAATAATAAGAAGAAGAAGAAGAACAACAACAACAACAACAACAACAACAACAACAATAATAACGTGTCATTTTATATAGCACCACATTAATAGTGAGTAGACTAGATAAAAATGAATACGCAATACTAAACAGATAAGTCTTAAGTGTAGATTTAAAAATATTAATAGGGAACCTACCCGCGAAAACCTTTCGATAGATAGCGCTACGAGCAACCCAGTCCTTGGGATTCCCAAAACGCAAAGTAAACAGTTGTATTTTCTTAGAACGGTTAGTGAAATTCAACACAAATAGCTTTAATAATCATGCCTAGTCTATGTTGCGTACTCTATGTTGTGAGTTGGTCAGTCGTTTCCTTGGTCAAAAGGGATTCTATTTAAGAAATGGTAGTAGTAGAGACGTGAAAACCCAGCCGATAAAGTGTTGTTTGGGGCACATTTTGATTCTATGACTACGTATAGTGCAGATCTGTTATTATGCCCATGAATGTCCCATTATATATTTATATTTTATTGAAATAATTATTTTACCTCTAATTAATGCATCAAAACTAAGTTCATATTGTTTCATTCTATATGATATAATATTTTAAATAATTACTATTGCTATTTGCTCCCAAGATAATGAGTCATATTTTATCTCTGATTATAGAAATCTCAGCAGTTCTCTTCAAACCTTTTGTCAAACATTGAGAGATATTTATCGATCTATTTTTGGACACCGGCGGAAAGGCTTTCTCCATTCTACTATAGACGCATCCAATCATTGACTATAATTCTACTTTTGGCGTACAGTCTCCAAATTATATGCCCATGTTATGGCCTCACTTGAAAGTAATCTGATAAGACTTTAAGTATTTCTGGACATATCTAAGGCATTCAACCAACGTGTAACAAATATTACTTAACCACTTATTGAGATCACTGTCACATTACCTTGCTCCATCATCATCTCTACTCGATATATGTTGGAACGACTTATTGTCCTAATTAGTGGGTAGTCTGTTAGTGACATACACATCTAACCTTCTTCATATATTCTTATTGTTGCTTCTGTTAAAACATACAAGGTCACATCCTTGTACAGATTTAACATCTTTGATGAAACCCCAAACTGTATCTACCATGTACCCGCTTCATTTAGTATATATATATATAAATATATGTGCGTGTGTGTGTGTGCGCGCGTGTGTGTGTGTGTGTTTGTGTGTGCGTGTGCGTGTGCGTGTGTGTGTGTGTGTGTGTAATGTCATTTCGGTTCAGTTTTAAATAAACATACTGATTGATTCCCGAGTGCAGATCCTTCCATGCGGACATTGCTGGCGTAGACATCGTTTTCTCTTCTTCATTGGAGGCTCCAGCAGCATTGTCCTCGTAGAAAGTGAGTATCTTAAAACAATGATATTCTTGTAGATATACCACCCGATGTATTATGTTTAGAAAATAAATTATACAGGCATAAGTGCATACGAAGCCGTAATGTAAACCATAATGATTAATATTTATTAATATGTGCTTTTCCCTTAACAATATTCTTTCATATTTATTTTTATTCAAAATCCCGCATGTACTCTTCAGGATATCAAGTACTCTTAGCCGACATTTAGAGTAACCTGCAAACAAATAAATTATATTCGGACCCAGGGTCCATGCAGAATTTAGTTTGTTTATCAATATGTACCATGCATGTAGAGCTACCTGTTCTTATTATAACATATTATTAATTAATATTAGCAAGTAGAGTCTAGTTCTAATACTCAGCTCGATATCTCGCACTGAGATCAAGCCGATTTCAACCTACACAGCCCGACCATGTTAAAATATACGGGTCACAGAACCGCGAGCATTATTTACAACTCTGGGGAGTGTGCTCTTCTCACCTATCTATAAGTTCCCGTTTTCGACCAGAAATTGTGCCACCACATTTTCTTAGCTCGGTTTTAGTTGTACTAAAGACATATATTCGAATTTGCATTTATTTGACGCCATAATCAATACAAATACAGACGAATCGAGAGAATAAAAAGCCGATAATGGTGTTCTGGAACTGATCTGTAACTATGGGCGCCGCACAACTAGGACTGGGTCGCTCGCGGATTAGTTCCGGAGTACCCCATTGAATGACACTGTCTCAGTTTTTCTGGGACTTGATTCAATAATGTAATTGCTGCATAGTGAAATGACTGGAAACCAAACGTCTGGAGCCTAACCCGCGGTGTCAACAATAAGTTTGATACAGCGGATCTCAATGTCCTTGTTGGATGATATATATGTAGCATGTTGCGGATATACAATGGCGCCATTATAACCATGTAGTTTGAATAGTAGACATTAATGTGTGGTTTGAAAATTTAAATACATAGTCTTAGCAGCTACTAGGCTATGATGGCATAATTGTCTAGTTGACCATAGTTTTCAGTTTGTTTTCTAATAGGAAAATGATCTTTGAAGAGAGTGATAATTGAAGAATAAAATTTAGAAGAAGAGAAACAGTAATTTAAAATTTAGCTATAAATAAGGTTGCTTATATATATATATATATATATATATATATATATATATATATATATATATATATATATATATATAGATATATATATATATATATATATATATATATATATATATATATGATAGATAGATAGATAGATCATATGAAGAAGATACATAATTAATTCCACCAATTGACCCTATCATGAACTATTCTATTTATAAAATATAAATTTAAAAACGGCTGAGCCACTGACAGGTATTTCGAACACTGCTAAAAATGGGTTTTCTTAATGTAAAGATCCACATCTGTAGGTACTAAAATTGAAATATGTTGACAATGTGTTGTCAAGAGCCTTAGGCTTTATCATTTGCATACTCTACGATATACATTATGTTCTGTTATAACGATTACAGCGAATATTTGCCACCTAGACGTCTTGTTCTACGGTAACTATATTGTATGACACACATGAAGCCATATGTCGTTTATATGAATTATACATCAACTGGTGGGTAGTATATAATCGCATAGGGAACGATCACTAACCCGCAGGCATTCGAAAAGACAACTGTGTTATGGAATATCTAATAATTAAAATGTGTATAAATGTGCTGACGTCAACATGACAAATTATGTGTCAAAACAACTTAAGTTGAAGCGCCACTGGATGTTTAGTATGACGTCGGATAAATTAATTATACAATATAAGAACACACCGTTCACTTCAGGCACCTGACACGGCGCTATTTAAATATAACCATATTATGTTTGCCTTTGTCTTCGCTAAATGGCATAATTTAGGTAATTTCACAACTGCTCGCTTGGAGCAGCACCGTTTTCGGTGGTGGCCTGACGAAACATTCAAAACGTATAAATCCGAATACGTGATATGGAATATATTGATAGATATTTTTTCCTATTTCTACGCGTCAAATAAATCTCAAATACACCTATTGTCTACTATTCTGTTTATTCTTCATTTCTTTGGTTTTTGAAACCCGGATTTTTTCTCAATAAGTTTCCAGTAGCATTATTTTTATTGTAAAGCATAGGTAGATGGCCTAACAAGCGTATTTGTTTTGTGTTTTTGTTGTTGCAAATATTACTTCGTTGTTAATATCATTAATATCAAAGGCACGCACCTAAGAGCAAAAACGAAATAATTTTCTTTAAAGTTTGAATGACATTCTATCCAAAAACAATAGACAATCGGAAATAATATTCATAATTGCCAGTAGTAACTGGCTGATTATTACAAGGTATTTCCACTCTTGGTGAACAATCAGCCTGTTAAGCCACCTGCTGTTGTGTGGTTTTTCGGGGCATTGTGGCGAGGGTTTATATATTCACCAAGCTACTTTATAAAAATTGGATTTCTAACAGGAACACCTGAGAAATTTTAAGCTCTATTAATTTTAGTGTACTCACATATATTACGGTTCTGGTGAAAACAGGTGCTAAGTCTATCCAAATGTATGCCAAACGCATTGAAATATATTGTTTTAATAGTGATACAATATTGATACAAGCACCAAATGTGGTACACACATAGCTTAGTACATTTAGAAGAAACCTGAATATTGGACCATTACAAATTGGCTTCCTGATTACCATTTTCGAAAATGGTTACCAGCGCTATTGGGATAGAACATTTTGCCACCCCCCAAACTGCTATTTCCATGATTTCAGGGCAACAATACTATTTGCATACACGGTGCAATGCAAAATGGTTTATTAAAACCGTATAATAAATGAAAGAAAATGCAACATAATGGTGAGATTGTCTCTTCATGTTATAGTGATAAATTAATTAAACCGTAGCTGTGGTAAGTACAGTTACCTATTGGCATAGACACTGTAATAATGTTCAGTGAATATACTGAAGCTATTAACTATGCTGTTTAAGCTGTTTGAGAATACCAATGTTATTATTGAATACTATTTGAATTAACACATCTTGATCATGGGACAACTCGATAACTTCCCATGGATCATGGCGTGGCACTTCAATGTTTAAGTAAATCGTATATAGCTCTCTTTACATGCTCGTCTAGAGCACCTCAGGTAGGCAGGATTTGCTGCGCCGAGTTTTTCAGAGGAAAGAGCTTCCTTCTTATACGCTCCACCATGATGCATGTTCTCGTTCTGTCAAACAGAAATATGACAAACCCCTCAATTATGTTCATTACATCATCGGAGATTTAATTTGGTCCATCCGCAAACATCAATACTGCATCTGTCAGTTCCGGCAGTGACTTCCCTGCTGACCATACTGTCTTCTTTCCATGTCCAACAAAGCCTGATACAGTGTCGCCGCCAGTCAAAGCATGGAACATTAGTAGGAAACATGACATCTCAGCTCCAAGGCTCGTATCTATTTGGTGGGCTGCCAGGTAGCGAAAGCTCTTTCCAGTTCCGAATGCTAACCTCAGTTCACATCCGCCGGGTAGATGATATTTGGCAAACACAGCCAATACCACTACATCGTGGTCAACAGTGCGGTTGAGCATCTGGTGGTGGCCATACTGTGCAGCGTGTGATACGTGCAGTAGCATACGACTATATCAGCTTCTACGTGGCTGTACGGGGCCAGTGTGTGGACATCCTGCAATAATTATCTGCTGAACACCCCTTCTCATCGGTGAGAAGAACTTCCTTGTATTCTTTCCAGAACGCCTGAAAGAGGACCTTGCACAGGTAACTGAATAGTTATGTCCTGTAGTTGTCAACCAACAGAAACCTCAGCTAGTTTCCTGGTACGGGAGCTTTCCCAACCACGCTTCTACTTATACCCTTTCCACGCTTAGCTCTTGCTGTGCCTTTCAATGAGTCATCCTTGTAAGTATCCCAAACGAGGTGCACACGTGACACACTGCACAGCTGACAAGAAATATGTGGGATAAATACCTACTGGGCAAAATTCATCAAATGTCATATATATATATATTAGTGTATAAAAACGTCGTAATAAGTTATCCTTAACGTGGATCACTTTGAGTTGGGCACGATGTGGGTAATTAATTATAAATCCGAACATGTACTCATGCTGAGCGTTGGTAGGCTGATTATAGTGACATTACACACAAAACCGAGCAACAAAATACCAAATTACATACGTTTTGATGACGTCGCCACACAAGTCTGTCTCCGGAACTTACCAAGTGAAATATTAATGAGGTTTTCTGATATGGCACTCGATTGCTGTTCGGGATCTGAATTTCTACTGGCACTCAATTAAAATATCCACGTATTATAACCGCTTTGGAGTTTAAGAAATTACAATTCTAATCAACTTAATATATTAAATAGTTAGAATTAATGTTATCGACATTTTAAATAAGGAATTATATATTTCATAATAAATTTAACAAAGAATCGACTTAAGAACAATTTCTATATGGCTATTTTTATTCTTAACATACTAATAGGAATTTATTCTGTGATATACTTTCTGCAAAAACAAAGTACTTTTTTTATATATTTATGGCTTCTTTTGAAGAAAGATTAGTGAAAATGAAAAGAGAACAGGTGTATGAATTAGTTTAATCATGTCATGTCATACCAATCATTTAACATTTTACTGCACTAATGGCAGATTTATTTAAATGTCCACTTCTTATATGCATGGCAGGAAGAAAGCTTTCCCAATCGGTCTATGTAGTTTTGAGGAGTGTGAGGATATGGCTGTTTATGGAACAAAAACCAATCTAAGCTACAATACTATTACTAGTGTAAGTGGATCACGTTTGCCCATTTAGTCGTCATTTTTAGAAGGAATACGAATGACCTTGATTGATATTTGATATTTCATCGAAGTCATGTTACCAACGAATGAGGTACGTCACTCATCTTGATCTCTTCAAATAGTCAATGATTTATACGTCGATGTTATCATTATTCCCATACGGCGTATGTTAGGAAGAGTCACGCGACGAAGCCATACCACACGGAATGAGAATTCCGTCTGGATTTCAGGAAGACATAAGTGAATTTTGCCGGTGATCTTAGGCCGTCAGACATTTGACCTTTTCCATCACACATTCCCTCGATGACACATCTCATGACGTGTTTATGACATTATTCTTACTTCCTTACAGTCCCATTAGCTTCTGATGACATCGACTTGATAAGTAACAACATGTCATTTATTACTTTTTTTCGATCATAACCAGATATATATCTTCATTTGCGAACAAATCAATCCTTTTGTTCAACTCTCCATCATAATATACACCCCAGTATATGTACAGTGTGATTATCTAGGGAGCACCATTGATTTTGTGTTTTTTATTCCACTCTAGGATAAGAACTATAAATATAGCTCGATTACACAGATATCGATCGGTAGTTTTACCTGTTCGTTATATATAAATTTGGCATATAATGATGTTTATAAAAGCAATTGAAAAACAGATAGATAATTCTATTGTATTATTGTTGGCTGATAGATCATGCATTTATTGAAAACAACATGACAAAAACAACATGTTGTTGTTATTGTTATTGATGCTGTTGTTGGCTTATATTGACTTTTGTTGAAGCACCACCAGCTATAACTCCGATATAAGCGTTAGTAGTAGTACTAGTAGTAGTAGTAATATTTTACTACTGCTACTACTGTTATTATTATTAATATTAATATTATTATTATTAATATTATTATTATTATTATTTCTGTTGCAACTACTGCTAGAACTACTTGTAGTATTAGTAGTAGTATTAGTAGTAGTATTAGTAGTAGTATTAGTAGTGGTATTAGTAGTAGTAGTATAAGGAATACTAACACCGGGATTAACAGAAACGTTTTATTAACATTTTACTTGTTATGACCTCGTTAGATTATTTATTGATTGATCAATAACAACTACCATCAGTAGCAAAATAAGTGAAAACTGATTGACTTACACAAAAAACACACACACACACACACACACATACATACATACATACACACACATGTTATCCTGAGAGAGTGAAGCTATTCCGATACATTACTCCAGAATTGGCTAAGGAGTTACATTACATTGCACTTACTTACTGGTCGACTCCAACCACTGACACAGAAATGGTAGCAGCTAAACGAATTGGCTTAAATTTGATATACAGAGTAGCATAAAGAGTGACTTAATGTAACCTAATTTGTAATTAGAACAACATAATGGCGTTAGAATTAAATACTGACGGACTGATAGACAGTCCGTCACGTTATCCCCACGCCGTGAGTACATTTCTGACCGTACATATAAGTTAACATATATTAAAGTATGAACAGAAATGACTGTAGTGTTGCTGAATTTTACTGATAATTCGCAGTTATAATTCAGTAAGAAATAAAATGCAAAATTCAACTATAGATTATGTGAAACGAACAAGAAAGTTGTATATGAAGACAAAACGATACGATACACATATTGTAAGATGTGCTCTATATAAAAGTATTTATTTATCAACAAAATATTCCTATGCTAAACAATATTTTCTTCAATTTCACCGCTTATTCAATATTAAGTAGTTTGTAAAACACGATTTTCACTAGCAAATCGCCATTTAACGACACTGATAATAACTAACGTATTGGTTTTCCCATCTCAAACCTTTGGAGTCAAATGTCTATACATCGGTTCAGATATATAAAGTGTTTTTGTTTACATTTTTTGAAATTCCTTAGAAAGCTAGCATGCTGCTGTTCCAGAATTAGTTATTATCCAAGTAGTTTATGTTTTTATTTAACCGGTATTACGACTGAAAAACAAGTGTTTTATGCCGGCCCAAAATACAACATGAGTGGATAATTCGGGATATGTTTACCAAAACAAGGTAAAGCGCAAAGCGAGTCACGCACTTATGGGCGTGATGACATATATACTTTTCCCATTTGTCGTGAACATCAGTTATCAGACTTTCCAAACATAGTGTGTTTAACTCGACCATATGATTACAACGTCGGTAAAGGGATAGCTCACTGTAGGTAAATATTTATTACAAAAACCCTAAAAGGGGAGACTTAATTTTCATAACGGGCTGTCAAACGATACGGTTCATTGTTCTGCTTTTTATGTTAATAATATTTGTGCACAAACTGAATAAACGTCAGAAATCCAGATAGGTTCCTTCTAGCATATGTATTATTTATTAAAGTATAATAGTCAAACCAAAAGTAAATCATCTGCCTATATTTTAAAAGGGTTTCCTCAGATGTCCAATCTGACATATACGCCTACTTCATGGCTTTGTCTGAGTAAGGCTTTCTTCACACATAAGTATTTACTTCATTCAGATGCTCGCCTAAAAACTGAGTGAAGCGATAATCGTGGGTTCTGACTGGAACTGGATGCTCCAAACTGTCACACTCCCGGGAAATGAATTTAAAAAATATATAATTTAATGATTGTGATAAGAATATTTTCTCAGGAGATGCCATTATAAAGAGAAACCCATCGAGGATTTTCTATAATTGGAGTATAGAAAGCGTTCTTAACACGATAATACACGATGTGATGTATGTATTATTTACATACGATTTATTTATAATTCGATTGTAATTTTCCAAGTCACAAAGTCCAGACCAGAATATAATAAATTGTATATGAATACATCCTCAATTTTGTTACCTTTAATCGTAATAATTACATAATTAACTATAACTACTTCTTCTGCAGTTGATTCCATCCAAGAGATAATTATTTTACGTCGTCGTTACGAAATAGACCCCCCCCCCCTCCCATCATTGGCTAGTTTCATCACTCAGAACACGAGGCCATTGCTGTATACACGAGGTCATAAATAAGTATTACAAAATAATTAGCTTCTATGGATTAATGTATCAGTTAAAGGAGGCTAAAAACAGAAAATCGGGAATAAATTTGACTGAGATAATCCCTCCATTTGGCCCAATTTATTCGCAATGTTTTTGATTTACATTTTATGTCATAAATGCAGAAGTATTTTGGGGACATCTCTACCAGCTACATTTGTATCATCATTCCGTTTTTCCCCCAGTAAGTTCCCATTGTTCCATATAAATCCTATGTAAGACTAACATATAGGTTTGGTATAATAATAACATAGAGACTACACAAATTAACATATCTCTGGATACAATAAAATGTTATTCTAGGTTTGATGCACTTACAATTTAAATGTATTATGTATCAGCTAACAGGATCATATATGATCACATGGGAAACGATTATTAGCCGGCGAGATCATATTTTCTACATCTATCTTATCTACCGTGTTGAGCGCCTTGAAGTTTGTAATTTATTCTAATTATATCACTGATTTATGTCAACATACCAAATCGCATTTAAAGGCTACTTAACTTGATTTGCCACTTTTTTGCTTAAACACCAAAGTGGCCATAAAACACCAATCATTATCATCATCTTCCACTTTTGTGACATGAAATTGGAATATTTGAAAATAATCAATCTCTCTCTCCTCTCTCTCTCTCTCTCTCTCTCTCTCTCATTAACCCTCGCTAAAATGTTATAATTTTCTCTTAAAACAGATACCTGTACTCACCCATCCAAATATGGACACACGCACACTAACATTAATCCATTTAGAAACATACACATCGAAATCATTATTAATAAACAAATATAATTCGAGTGAAGCATCATTTATTGCTGTCAGTGTAAAATTATACTTTGGCGATATTTTCTGATCTTCAAGCCAGAGAATATAATTCTTAGGCAAAATAATATTTCAATAACACGTGTTTGCCTTTAAGGAGGCGATCCATTATGGAGTAATATCCGTCTCATCTGTCATTTTGATGATTGTCATTTAAGTTAACGAATCGTGGATAATGCCCTTCCGTATTATTCCCTAGTTGTCATATGGCCAATTGCTGACACATTACAGCACGTCATCAGTACGTGGAAGGCCAATATTGGCGTAATCTTGCCATTATTGACACGTATGTGTCAGGTAATCACTTTGTTAGTCAGCTTTTAGTAAGCTTAATCTAATGACAAAAAAACCCTCCGTAAAGTAACGGAAGTTATGTAAGAACGTGATTGCCAACAAGAAGCTCTTTATACCTACTAATTCCAGTGTTTGCCATTTGTGAAGCAAGAAATACCTCAAAGAGTGCCATTGACAAAATCATGTTATACAAACTGGAAGAACTCGAACTCTCTCCCTCTATCTATATATATATATATATATATATATATATATATATATATATATATATATATATATATATATATATATATATATATATATATATATATATATATATATATATATATATATATATATATATATATATCTATCTATCTATCTATCTATATGCTATCTATTAGTCACCCATATGCCACTCAACCGTACTCGTTCTCTCTCTCTCTCTCTCTCTCTCTCTCTCTCTCTCTCTCTCTCTCTCTCTCTGTGTGTGTGTGTGTGTGTGTGTGTGTGTGTGTGTGTGTGTGTGTGTGTGTGTGTGTGTGTGTGTCTCTCTCTCTCCTCTCTCTTTCTTTCCCCTTCAGTAATTCGCCGAAAGTAAATATCTAAAAATAAAAATCTATATCGAGAATCACAATTCAATTCACATTATTCAACAAATAGTTTCGGTAATTTCATGAAAAGGAGTAGATGTAGATGTAGATTTGATAATGATTATAGATTAAGGTTGATTTACCTCATAAATTAAATGCCTAAATCTTAATTATTATATATTATTATTATTATTATTATTATTATTATTTCACCCCAAACAGTATAATTTTCATTATCATCGCTGGCACCACCAAATAAAATATGTTGGAATTTAAAAGTAGTGTCAGCTTGTTTATGAAAATGATATGAAAAATTGTATAATATATCTCATTTTGTTCAATATCTTTCTGATTTCCTCAAGATTCTAGTTCAAATATTGTCCGAGAAAACTCAGGAAGGAATGTCCTTAAAAAATATCTTAATGTTTATTTATTTTTTTCCAAATAGCTTGAGCTTCTGCTTATGGAAGATCATATTGAATTAAAGGCCAATTACCTGTAAGAAGTATCAGCTCATGCCTTAGTGATTGACAGACGATTTATGATAATTAATTATGACTTCCCTATTGTTGCGAATGCTATTAGCATAAGGAAATATTAACATGGTGTAAGGCGAGTAATTCATTTAATACTTCCTGATATGCATTGCATTATAATAATAACCTGATAAGATCTCTTCTTTAAGTCTATAATTTATCTACATCTATATGTGTGAAATAAACAGCAACAAGAATTGCACATAGAAACATAAAACTTGGAACATATTAACAGAGCAATGATAAAAAAGGCAAACCTATAGTTATAAATCCTAACCTAATTATGAAAGTAACATAAGCGGCATTCAGGTGATATTATGTTATTATGTGTTAAATATTGAAAACCATGTATAACATACAATATCACGTAAAATTATAAGAATGTATTTAATCCAGTACTTAAGTACTATAAAAAGGCATAATTAATGTGTATACGTGTATTTCTTCTAGGATTCGTAGGATATTACTTTTAACAGAATCATAAAACAAATATAGAAGTCGTTGAAATATATAAGCAAAATGTCGTCTACATCTTTGTGAAGTGAACATTCACAACGTGTGACACATTGACACGTCATAAATGGCACACATTTACAGGTCAATGAGAAAAAAAGTAAACACATAAACCATAAATCCTACTAGAATAAAATGAAACCATAAATAATATACCACATAATTTAACATTATATGTATTATTTACATCTGGTGTTGATTAATTTAACTTTGTCTATAATCTAACTGCTATCCTTATTCCTACTACTCATTTAATATTAAATAATTAGTCAAGGTTTATACTTTTAAAACAAAGGCTTAAAAACAAATGTTGTACAAAATATATGTTGTTACTACATAATTAAACATTGCTGTCAAAGAAAAATGACGCAGGGTTCGTTTTTCTTTAAAAGACTAATAGTAATATAAATTAATTTAGAATTTGTAAAAGAAATATTTAATTCACTATATTCAATATTTTAAATATCTATTGCAACTGGTTGAGGTTAAGCAAAGTAAGTAAGGTACAGATAATATAATTATCTGAATTTTTAACCCACAATTGATATTGCAAAATATGGTAACATGGCTTACACTCCATTTACATTCAATAATTTACATTTAGCTTCATTCGAAAGAAAAGAAAACTGAAATCACATTTTGATTCAACGTGAAACAATGCGCATGGCATCCTTAAGTCTCAATGTTTGACATAAACATTGGCCTTTGTAGCAATTATAAAACCACAACATCAAACATAGACATAAATCCAAGTTATTAAACACATAAGTAACAGTTAAGTACTGAAATGCATTTCTGATAAAGAACTCTTCGTGCCGTTGAGGCATTTGCCTCTTAAGCTCTATTGACACAAAATATGTTATCTATTAATAATATTTAACTGTTGTATTGAAGGTTGATTAATATTTCTTGTGTATGTATTCACTCTAGTTTCAGGAGGATGTGTAATAGACCGGAACGAAATGTTTTACTTAATGAGACAAAACACAAATAAAAAAGAGCAACGGATAAAATTGCTATTACATTATAAGTGTTTGTGTGTGTGTGTGTGTGTGTGTGAGTGCGTGTGCGTGTGTGTGTGTGTGTGTGAGAGAGAGAGAGTATATATGTGTGTGGGTGCGGGTGGCTGTGTGGGTGGCTGTGTGGGGGTGTATTTCTATCCAGTTATCTGTCTGTATGTCTGTCTGTCTGTCTCGTCGTTTGGTAATTCCTTTTATTAGTTGTGCTTTTAAGCTTTATACCTAAGAGACACCAACCAGATAACTAAAGAGAGATAACATTAATGATTATGTCACAGTTTATGAATACTGGTATAAAATAGATACTGCTAATGCTGACAGTACCATCGTCATGTACAAAAATACCAACTTATGATTATATAACGAAATATTTGCTGACTCCTTCATCAAGCGAAGAAATCATATGAGGTCGGGGTTACAGATTTATGGAACACCATTTTCATTGCATATACCAATCTTACACTTGTGTAAAAGCACGACACATAATCTTATAAGCAATTTAAAGCTGTATATTTAGTAAAATCTTTTCATTTGAGAAATATATTTCTAAGAAGAGAGGGGAAATTGATAAACAATTATACAATTATATAACTGTTTTATATCTTTGATGTGTGACAAAGGTTCAATCTTAGACGTTTTCATATTATTTGGGAATATGCTCTTTCTTACAGATTTGCTACACATATATGTAAGGGATTTATATTATCAATAATAACCATATTCATAATGTCAGACCTAAAAGATTAGTAGTTTGTTTATATATATATATATATATATATATATATATATATATATATATATATATATATATATTCATCAAGTTTGAGAGTATTGTTTATATTTGGTTTTAGCTCTACCAAGCAACAACACAGGTTTATAATGTCTAAGCCTCTGGTGTAATACGAAATTCATAGTGAACAGAAAATTTATTATTGATAGTTAATATTAAGGTACAGCTAGATTATATATAATAAGTTCTTAGCAAAAAGTTTAAATAACATTTATTTGAACTGAAATCACCCAGTGCATTATCAGACCAATAAACTATCACTCTGGACATTGTTCAATGGTACTGTAATGAGACACTTATGCTTTTTTCATTCACTAATTAATTTAATCTGTTATTGTCTTTGTATGATTTTTTTGCGAGAAACATAATGAACAGTTGCCATCGTCAATAAATGCATACACTATTTAAGTGTCTCAAATTAGTGGATAGAATTATACAGAATTTAAATTGTTCTACTTATCAGTTTGCCATCAGTTATATTCCCTATAATGATTATAATAATAATAATAATATAATAGTAGTATGTTATATAGCGCCTTATTCAACCGAAATTGCTCTATGGCGCTTAAAATTTAAAAAAGGATTAAAACATATTCTGAGCTCATATAGATTAAATACATTTCATAGATAATAAACTAGTTTAATGTTATAAATACGCTACTTTAAATAAGTGGGTTCTAAGAACATTAAAACATATATTTCTATTTGTTGCGAGTTTTATGTGGTTTAGCAACTCGTTCCACAGCCTGGGAGCTGATGCTCGGAAGGATCTCTCTCCGTACGTTGCTGTATGGCTTCATGGTACCCTCAAAAGTGAATAGGACTCAGATCGGAGCATTCTCATTGGTATACATGTTTCGATCAGATCGCTTAGATACACTGGTACTGTTCCATTCATCAATTTGAACGTAAAAAACAGGATCTTGTACAATGATCTGAAACGTACTGGAAGCCTGTACAGCTGAAACAAAACGGGTGTTATATGTTCTGTACTCACTGCAGGCAGTTGGTCAGAGAGAGGGGGATATTATATAGTAATGCATTGCCATAGTCCAGTCGAGAAATAATAAGGGCTTGGACTAAAGTCCTGCATGTCTCATCATTTCCTAGGGTATTGCCTAATATAAGCCCTAGATTTCATACAGACATGGAAGAATTTATATAACTGGATCCTACCTTAATGCGAAGATTCTCAGTTTTCTTTACATGTTGCTTGGATAAGAAAACAATGAATTATGTTTTGTCCTTATTCAATTTCAGCATGTTGCTGTTCATCCAAGTACTTATGTCTGCAATACAAGCTTCAATTGAAGATGAAATATCATCCCATTTATCACATGACTTTAAAATCATGTACACTTGTGTATCATCAGCATAACAATGAAATTTAATAATATACCGTTTAATGATTTCCAAAGGAATATTCTAAAGGCCTCAGTAGAATTGGGTGAACGATTACGTCGAAAGCTGCGGATAAATCAAGCATAATTAATACAGTCATGGATCCTTCATCAAGAGCCTCGGCAATGTCACTGTGCATTTTCAAAAGAGCGTTTCCTGTTGAACCACCTCTACGATAAGCAGACTGGTAAATGTCATTAAAAGATCATTGTGCTCTAAGTGTTCTTCTATTTTTCTACTACCTTTTCAATTAGTTTAGAGATGAAAGGAAGGTTAGAAATAGAACGATAATTCTTTATTATATTATAGCAATATGGTATGTCACTGCACGGTCATTTGGGACATTCTTCCTAACAAATCGCTTTATTAAATCTAAATTACTATAATAACAATAATAATAATAATAATAATAATAATAATAATAATAATAATATCCGACATTTATATAGCGTCCTATCCAGCTAGATAGCTGATGTAAGGCGTTTTACGTTATTATTACCCCTGACTCAGACCTGTTCCAATCCAACACAGATCTCAACTCCGAAGAGAGCATACAACGCATGCTGCCGTTATAGGCGCAAAGCGTTACTCATACACATAGCCATTAAGGCCTGTCGTGTTTTCATTTCATGGATGAGTGAACCAATCGCCAAATGACAGCATTGCACCTCCGGAGCCTCTAGCCCGCGACCCTTCGTCTACGAGTCATGCGATCTAACTAACTTGCGCTATCACCGCTCGACTAGTAATATTTATTCTATTTTATTTTGTAAAATTTAATGAACAGTTATAGTGATTGTGATCAATTCTACAACAATGCTTTTGTCTTCAAATGCTCTAAAGTTAAATGATCATTATATAATTTTAGTATTATAAAAATAATATTCAAATATAGACCATTCTTTACTCACGATATTGTGGTTGAGTATACATGTTATGTGACCACGTATAAGAACTGTACACAATTAAACATGATCACAATAAAATAATCTACGCCCAAATCTCACAAATATTTATGTATTTATCAACCATTTATTTGAACTTTTGTGGGGTCATCAAAATCCTTTTTATCTGTAAAGAAAAATATGTAAAATAGATGCTGTAATGAAGTTAGGTGTTAGCATTCCTTTGTAAGATAACATAATATGCTATTTGAAATATAATATAATATATTTAGAGAAATATCATATCCATTTCTAAAATTAGTAGTATATATCAGAAATGTTCAAGAAATATAATATACATTTATAATACAAATAATATAATACACGTACTTCCAAAATGATATGCATATAATATGCATGATTGAAATGTAATATAATATCCTTTACTGACATATAATAGGCGTTTCTACAATTATATAATTATTATAGAAATATCATAGAAATACAATATGTATTTGAAATAAAAACAAAACAAAGACTTTCAAGATATTATAAATTTCCAAGATAACATATTGGCATTATATAAATGATAAATATGCTTGTATTCATTAGATCCATTAAATGAAGATTTTCTATGTTTTTTAATTAGTTTAAATATAGTTTCACATACCTGATAGAGGCACTCTATTGCTTAGTGTAAGAAAATATTCCATTCTTAACGACTTTGATTCGTATTTTAATTAAACATCCAGTACAAAGATTGTAAATACAGCATGATAATTATTTATTCAACAAAAGTTATTTAGACAATAATATATTTTCATCGATACGTTATATTTTGACGATCTCCTACAATATTCTTAACTAATCAAATATGTATATTTCAAATCGATTCCAATTGCGCATCAGCATTTACAGTTATTATTATTAGTTCTTCCTTCTGTGTTATTTATTATTTTGTATAAACGTTTGTGTGTGGAAACACATATCTTTCTCGAGATCATTTCATGTGTTTCTGGAAGACTAGAATAAGATAACAGTCATCTTTAACTATATAGATTGGCATATATGGAATAACAAGGATATTATATATATTAATTATCAATAATTCGCTGTTCGTGTCTGCAGATGGTTGCTA